>CM051008.1:23995126-24007626 GCA_027704905.1 Muraenolepis orangiensis
AACTAAAGCAGAGCGCAGGGGAAACAACCGGTGATCTAACGGAAGGCATCCTCTCGCTCCCCTGTGTGTCTTCTGTTGAACACCACCAGCACACCGGTTGGATGGATCCGCCGTCGGGTTTGCGAAACTAACGAAATGCAAAAAAGGCGACCGAGGTGGTTGGTGGTCGGGTCAAGAGCCCTGCAGTCTGGCGGCTCATGAAAGTGTGCGATGGTCTCCCCGCCGTGTCTGCATGTATGTATCCACACGTGGGTTTGTCTGTGTACTCTCGCCCGGTTGCATTGCGTTGCGATTTCATGTCGTGGAGTGTACTTGTTGTCGAGCCACACACTGTTGCTCAAAGGGGAATTCCATGGTGTGTGTGTGTGTGTGTGTGTGTGTGTGTGTGTGTGTGTGTGTGTCTGTTGATATCATCGCAACACATCGTCGCGGTCGTGGTGTACCCCGGTGCAGGCGTCAGGCCTCATGCAGGTCTTCTGGAGACACACGCTAACACATGAGACTCGTGAACGTAATGAGACCTTGTTGTTGTTTTTTTCCCGAGGATCGCCGCCATCGTCTCTCCCGCCACAGATTTGGGGGTTTCTTCTTTTTGTCTTTGTAAGAGAGCGATACAGTTCACTTCGTATTACTCTCCGCATACACACACACACACACACACACACACACACACACACACACACACAATCGACACACACACACACACACACACACACACACACACACACACACACACACACACACACACACACACACACACACACACAATCGACACACACACACACACACACACACACACACACACACAAGCACACACACACACACACACACACACACACAATCAGCACACACACACACACATCGACACACACACAACACACACACACAATCGACACACACACACACACACACACACACACACAATCAACACACACACACACAATCAACACATACACACAGACACACACAATCAACACACACACACACACACACACACACACACACACACACACACACAATCGACGATAATCCAATAACACTCACACATTAGCCAGCTTTTTTCTTTCCCCCCCCCCCACACGGAGCCACGGACACCGATACTTACTACATACTTTTGCCCTTTGTAATATGTTTCTCCCACTCTCTGCCCTTATCAGGTTGTCTTTGTCACCTCGCCCCCCACCCCCCCCCCCCCCCCCCCCCCCGCTGGGTGTCTCCTCACCCGGGGACCCTCGGCGTGTGTAAACACCCGGGGCCATAAGCTCATATCTGGGTCCTAACCAGCCACAGGGGCGGACTAATGGGAACCAGTTGTTCCCGATCACGTTCCCTTTCCTGCGGACCAGAGACGGGGGAGAAATTAGGGATGGAGACCCTTAAGCAAGTTGCCTCTGGTGTCCACACACCACACACACACACAGACACACAGACACACATCTGGCCTGGCTTCAGCATCCCCATCATGGTGTGTGTGTGTGTGTGTGTGTCTGTGTCTGTGTGTCTGTATTGGTGTTGATGCGCTCGTCCATGTGTGTGTCACCGACTGATCTCTTGTTTATCATGGGGAGATGGAAGTGTTTTAGGATGAAGGTCCACTCGGCAGCCATCGGCAACCAAGCCCCGGCCAAGAGATTAGCTAGCGGGGATGAGTGGAGAAGGAGAGGCCTGTGCATCATTTCTGAGCGCTTGCATCACCATCATCGCCGGGTCCGGGTCCACCCCATTGTGTTTGTTTTAACAGACACGCTCCCTTTAATCCCCAAATCCTCATCTTCACACTCCCGTGTTCAACAACTTCCTGACGAAAGTAGCACACGCCCCGAGACTCTGCTGAGGTTCTACTTGTCGCACGCACCGGCCCCGGCCTAATGAACCTTCCTTTTTTTTTAATTACACCTACATCTCCATCCGGATCTGGGTTTTCTCCACAGTGTGGACGGGGTGAACTGCAGTGATCTGTGTGTCTTTGCGTGAAGCAATGCGCCCTGTGACGGAGGCCAGAGGGTGTTGTCATCGTCACCGCGCTTTCCAAACGGCCAACCGCTTAGGAGCTTAGCTCCAATCCCGATGTGGATGCGTGTTGGAAGCTCTGTGCCGGCACTCCTCCCGTTTCACACGCAGAGCAAAGTGCAAAACCCTGCGTCACGTTTGTGGCTAAATTCTTGTGTGTGTGTGTGTGTGTGCGTGTGTGTGTGTGTGTGTGTGTGTGTGTGTGGGGGACAGAGATGGTTTTGAAGTCGAATCAATGGCATTGAGGCTCTGGCCACCACATCTTCAGGCCTTTTCAGTTGAGCAGCATTCTGTGGCTCCCCACATGGCGCACATTAACTCACTGACTTTAATTTTTCTGCTCATGTTTTCTTTTTTCTCCTCCTTCTTCTTCATCTTTATGGTTTTTTTTTTGCGTCTCTGTTGCCGGGCCGCCCCAGAGAGCCGAGGAGCAGCTGAAGACATGAATGATGCGTCTCTGCGCCCTGGTCTCCTGGTTCTCCTCCTCCTGGTTCTCCTCCTCCTCCTACTTTACCTCCTCCTCCTTCCACTGTGTTCATGTGAGCCATCCAACAGCTCTTCCCTCGTCCTTCTCCATGGCGTCCTTCCTCCCTTCTCATCCCGGTCTCTCTTCTCATCTGCATATCGCGTTCTCTTCCTCCCCTATCCTTTTGGTGTCTCCTGTGTGCTTCTCTTGTTCTTAATCTCTCTTAACCTCTCTTCTGATCCCGTCCTCCCCTGTCTTCTTCCCCCCGCTTGGTTTTCTCTTTTTTTTTCTTCAATTTTTCCCTCTCTTCTCTTATTCCATTTGCTCTTTTCTCGTTGTATTTTCATCCTTTTCCTTTATTTCTCCCCCCCCCCCCCCCCCTCGCCCCCCCCCCCTCCTCCATCCCTGTGTCCTCGTGTTCCGTCTGTTCTCACATCTGCGTCCCTCCTCCTCCTCCTCCTCGTCCCTTCCTCGTCACACTCCTTCCACCTCGACCTCTCGCCGGACGCTCACACACTCGGGGAGAGTCATGGAGATGACCTGCCTCACGAACCTCTATACGCATTCTGGGCCTGCTGCCTTCCTGTTCTCCCTTGTCAGATTTCGGGGCAGCAGTAGTTCAGCAGGTAGAGTGAGTTTTCTGGCTGGTTCCATCCCTTCCCCATGGCTGACACCGCCGTCGGTGTATGAATGGGTGATTGTGAGGCAGTAATCGTCAAGCGCTTTGGGTAAAAGCGTCATATAAATGCAGTCCATTTTACAATTTCCATATTATAGAATCAAGACGAGGCAAACAATGCTATTTTGTATTATTGTTATTATGATTATTGTTCATTGTTTTATTATTGGTTTATTTGACAGACATGGGACAGTACACGTTACATACATTTTTGTACATAGCCGGGAAAGCAAGTTTACATCCGCAGTCTCTGGGCAGGTCGTACATGATATGAAATGTAATGACATCATGCACACTTACAGACCGACGGGACCTGCAGCACTGCAATGGAAGGCCATACGATGTCTAAAAGATGGAGAGAAGATAGAGACAGTATGCCACTGTAATAGGGGTGCTACTGCTCATTTAAATGACGTCAATAATTATGAATATCACATCAATATTTCTATTTGACATAAGAATGCGTTTTTACACTCAGCCAAACCACATAAACACGACACACACACACACATTTACACACACACACATACGCACTTACACTTACACACGCACACACACAGTGTGCTGACCTTGACCAGGCTGAGTGCGGCTCTCGAGTTATGCATGCAGTCGTTTCAAGTGGAGTCGACAGTCACCCCCCCCCCCCCCCCCCCCCTTACATGCTCGACATTCATATCCCCGAGAGGCGGCGGGGTCGCGACCTCCCCCGTGCCTCTTTGTTGTGGTTCAGCCGGAGTGCACAGCAGGTTGCCTTTGTTATTGAAACAGAGTTCAGTGCATTAAACGAGGGGAGGGAGGGGGGTCTTTGATGGCCGCTGTTGGGGCTTACAAAGAGCAGTGACTTCATGTTATAAATGTCTTCCCCTCTCTCCACCCCTCCCTCTCCACCCCCCCCCCCTTGTCCGCTTTCCACCCTGGAAAGAAAATAGAGCATGAATTGCGGCCTTTTATGGCATTTAGCGACGTATTATTGTTATTAGCTTCGATTAACTTGAGCTATTGCTGCATTCAAGTCGAGTTCCGTCAGCAGAACAGAGCACAGTGGCCTGCTGGCTATCGGCTTCACGGCTCTGCAGAACAATGGAGCCGCCTAGCAGTAGGGGGGAAGGCATATCCTGCGAGACTTTGATCGGGTCGTTGAGATACGCGAGGCGTTCTCCACCGTGGACGTCTGGCGAGCGCAGCGCTGCTTGAATGCGACCATAGAAATCCACAAAGATTTAGCAATATTGCTTCCATACCATCGGGGGGAAGGCGGGAATTCTACCGCAGGACACGGGCACACCCTCCATTGCGTGGATTTAGACGATGTTAACTTTTTCAGCATGCCGGGGCGTGACATACAAGCTGCCTTTATTTATTCCTAGGTTGAGCTACGTTAGGTTTCACAGTAGCCATCATTTGTTCCTCTAAAAAGAAGAATGATCATAGGCGGGCGGCCGCAGTAGCTCAGGAGGTAAAGCGGGTCGTCTGGCAATCGGAAGGTCGCTAGTTCGATTTCCCTGGCTCCTCCTCCTCACCAAGTGTTGTGGTGTCCCTGAGCAAGACACCCTAACCCTAACTGCACCTGACCAGCTGGCTGTCTCTTTGCATGGCCGACACCGCCGTTGGTGTATGAATGGGTAAACTTGTAAAGGGATTTGGTTAAAAGCGCTTTAGAAATGCAGTCCATTTACCATTTAGATGGTCTTGAACCTCTGTCAGACCGGCGTGGTCTACGAAACTCCTCCTCCCTCGTGTTTCCTTCATCCTGTCCCGTCTCCTCTTCCTCTCTGCACCCGGGTCCTAATCGCACCGCCTTGACCCCCCTTGACCCCCGTGCACGCGCAAGCACAAGCACACTAAGCGGTTGTGATGTCACACATGCTGAACCTGTTTTTTTTCTTTATTACTTTGTCTCCTCCAAAAAGACCAGAGCTGGTCTGGCTTTGATGATGTCACCGGCCCCGACCGTTTACCCTGCAGCGTGGGCCTTTATTGAAGTTTTTCTTCTTCCTCTGTTGAAATCTCTTGTATTTGTGCGTGCGTGCGTGTGTGTGTGTGTGTATAAATTCATGCACGTGTCTGGGATGTCCCGACGGATTAGTGTTCTTTGTTAGTGCTCGGTGAGCACACGTCCACTGTATACTCCCCGCACTAATAGCACTCAACCCAAACTGTTTGTTATCTCTTTTTGGTTCTGTTTGGCCGTTGCGGAGGCCCGCCCTATAATCCTGAAACAATATACAGTCGGCCAAACGTTGTTCATATTCTCCACTAATCCAAACCAAAAGCCGAACCGCTGACCCCCTCGGGGATGAACTGGACCCGACTTTGGAGCTAGAGTAAATGTTTGTCCGTAGAGTGGGCGTCCCGCTGTTCAGTTTCCACTTTGTTTTTATTGTATTGCTGCGCATCTCATCGTCGTCCACCTCCATCTTCCATCCCATAATAAACTTATATATCTTAGATATTTTTTTACCTCCACCTCGCTCGCACCTGTTTGTCTGTTAGCAAGATAACTCATAAAGTGTATGTACGGAATTGGACAAAACTTGGTGGTTAGATGACTTATGGGCTATGGAACAGATTTGGAATGGGAATCCAGGGGACTTTTTGGTGTGGTGGAGATATGCGCTCCACTCAGTGCCCTCTAGTTTTTTTTTAGTGTTATGTTTCCTGATGGCTAATCCCAAATTGCGGCCGTACTTTGTGATTCAGCTGGAAACAATCATCTCAATCTCCGTATGCCGTGTTCACGTGTTCTAAAGTGACATCGTCCTCAGCGGATGAACCGGCTGGAGGAAACGGCTGGTGTTTTTTGATGACGTGTCAGTTGCTTCTTCTGCACATTTGCCTGCCCTTCCAGCCGAGCCTCTCTGACTCACACCGACAGCACTGGGGGGTCTGAAGGGGGGTGGGGTGCAGATGCAAAAGTGATGTGATGTGATTGACACCTAGGAGTCCACTCCTGGTTTCACACTTTGGTGATTATCCGTCATGTTTCCACAGTGTTCTGCCTAGCGACCGAGAGCAGGGGGGGGGTTACCTCACGTTCGACCGGTGGAGGTCAGCAGTGTGTGTGTGTGTGTGTGTGTGTGTGTGTGTGTGTGTGTGTGTGTGTGTGTGTGTGTGTGTGTGTGTGTGTGTGTGTGTGTGTGTGTGTGTGTGTGTGTGTGTGTGTGTGTGTGTGTGTGTGTGTGTGTGTGACATTCATGGTCAGCCCTGAGAGAGAGAGTGATTGCACTGGGATGTGGCCCCATTATTTAATAATAAATGGCTTGAAAAGGTGGATTTAGTGTGAATGGCAACCCGTATGTTCAGGATGTATTGCCAGCAAGAAGGCAGTAGAGCATATAGGTGTTTGTGTGTGTGTGTGTGTGCGTGGCAGTGTGTGCCTGAATAAAGCCACCGTGTGTGTGTGTGTGTGTGTGTGTGTGTGTGTGTGTGTGTGTGTGTGTGTGTGTGTGTGTGTGTGTGTGTGTGTGTGTGTGTGTGTGTGTGTGTGTGTGTGTGTGTGTGTGTGTGTGTGTGTGTGTGTGTGTGTGTGTGTGTGTGTCTCTCTCTCTCTCTCTTCTTTTTTTCATCCATTTGAACGAAAAAGTTTTGCAAACAGACATATCACTTTAAAGCTAATCGTTGAAACAAAACCCTGGGAACGGGAAACCAAAAAGTGGTCCTGTGTGTGTGTGTGTGTGTTCTCCTTCATTGTCCCCTTTTTCCTCTGAGCCCCTGATCGTGTGTGTCCCCCCCCCCCCCCCCCCAGTATCCCCGGTTCCACTTGTAAGCACGTCTAAATTTAGACCAAAGAATGTGCTTAGGGGGCACTCTCTTAGTAGCCGTGGTTACAGAGAAGACAGGCTATCTGCCATAATTGTAGATGCATGTGGACCCAGCCTGGGAAAAGAGGAGAGGTAGGAGAGAGAGAGAGAGATGTTCACCGATTTCTCTTTGCCATCTTTCTCTTCTCTCAGTTGTTTTTTCTCTCCTTCCCAGCAGCTGTGGCTTGCTGGTTCTCTTACAACAAGAGCTCCTGCTTCTTGGGGTGGATGTTTGTCTTTGCTTCTGCTGGATACCGACCGCTACCCCCTCCCTCCCTCCCTCGCCCCCTCAACCTCTCTCTCTCTCTCTCCTCTCCTCTCTCTCTCTCTCCTCCTCTCCTCTCTCTCTCTCCTCTCTCTCTCCTCTCTCTCTCTCTCTCTCTCTCTCTCTCTCTCTCTCTCTCTCCTCTTTTAAACTTAAACTCCTCACTTCAAGAGAGAGGAGAGAGCGAGAACCTCACCTCCCCTAACGCGACACACATGGAACAGAAAGGTTGCGGCCTTCCTCTCTTCCTCTCTCCCTCTCCCTCTCCCCCTCTCCCTCTCTCCCTCTCTCCCTCTCTCCTCCGCCTGCGTCCCGCTCTCTTCTCCCTCCTGTCGCTAGGAAAGTCTGACATTTCTGTTAAGAAAATACGTAAATAAATAAATAAAGTGCACACATCCTGTCCTTATTAAGCCAGGCATGGGAAGAGACTTAGGGGTTAGGAGAGGGGGGGGGGAAGCTATAGACGCCTGGAAGCCCAGCAGAAGGAACACAACGGGAACAGAACAAGCAAGCAGGCAGGCACGGCGCGGCGTGTTTTCGTACGGCTCTTGCTGCCTTAGCCTTTGATGCCGATGCTGTTTGGAATAGGAAACATCTAATAAGTCAGCCGCTCCGTCTCATGTGCCGCCAGGGGCTTTTGGTGGGTGCTGTGCGCTGTTCCTGCCCTTCCCGAAAACCCTCTTCTTGACCACCACAGCAATAATATACACTCACATTGGGAGGTTCAGGGGAGGCTTCAGGAGTCTTGGGGTGTCTCTGAAAGACAGAGAAAAGAGAGAGAGAGGAAAGGGAAATAGGGGGAGAGAGAGAGAGAGAGAGAGAGAGAGAGAGAGGAGGGCTGGGAAGAAAGAGAAGAGAGGAAGAGAAGGGGGGGAGATGGACCAACAGAAAAGAGAGAGAGAGAGGAAGAGAGCGAAAAGTTGGATAACTGAGAGAGTACATGCTCTAATGGGAACCATGTGCAGGTTAGCACAGACCAGGGTGCGATCGGATGAGACGCACCTTGGTTTTATGGAGAATGTCTCTCTTCCTCTCCCTTTCCCCCTCTTTCTTTCTCTCTCCCTCTCTTGCTCGCTCTCCCTCTCTCTTTCCCTCTCTCTCCCTCCCTCTCTCTCTGTCTTCTGTATACATCACGCTCCTGGTTTCAAGAGACAGCGGTAGCTAATTAAAAGTGACATCCAGCCCTATTAGCGTGCATGGGAGCAGAGCTGTGAGAGAGGCGGGGGTGGCGGTAGTCCGCTAGCTCCAGTGTGGGGTGCTCTAATTGCGTTGGACACACAGGGGTGGGGGGGGGGGGGAACATGACAGTGCGTTGGCCCAGGGTCCTAAGGACAACACCCAGGCAAACCCACAGCCGTGACCACCAGGGGTTTAATTGATGGGAGGGAGCCCTGAGATTGAATTATTGAATTGTCCTGGTGGGGGGAGAGAGGGGGGGGGGGGGGAAGAGAGAGAGAGAGAGAGAGAGAGAGAGAGAGAGAGAGAGAGAGAGAGAGAGAGAGAGAGAGAGAGGAGAGAGAGAGAGAGAGAGAGAGAGAGAGAGAGAGAGAGAGAGAGAGAGAGAGAGAGAGAGAGAGAGAAGAGAGAGAGAGAGAGAGGAGAGAGAGAGAGAGAGAGAGAGAGAGAGAGAGAAACATAACCTCCGGTCCATCTCTGAGGTCCATCAGGGGGAAGAAAATGTGTTGACGACATAACTTGGTGTATCCATCTCTCTCCCTGGTGCTCTCGCTCTTCTCTCTCTGTCAGATTTGAAATCCAACATATAATTAATTCCTGAACATGGACTATGAGTGTGTTATTTAGTAGGTAGCGTTATGTTTTATATGCTTGTGTTGTAGTGTTTCTGTTTCTCTGTACTCCATAGGACCCAGGGGGGCCCCTTTTATGGTCGCCAGGATGAGAGGGAAAGATATCTTTCTTTTTCTTTTCTTTTTTGTCGGTTTAAATCTTTTCCTTTTCCCCCTCCCCCCCCCCTCTTCTTCTTTTATGAAACCGAGCAATCTACTCACATTGATTTATATCATCTGTCACCGCTGAAAGCTTTTTACTGCCACAATGTCTGGAATCCTCCCGACATCTGTTGCGTCGAGAGCCAAGAGAGTCGACTCTCTTCTCTGTGCCTCTGCTTTCAACGTAATACCACACTGACCCCCCCCCCCCCCACCACACCCACCCACACACACACACACATTCTCACACACACACACACACATTCTCACACACACACACACACACACACACACACACACACACACACACACACACACACACACACACAGTCCCCCGCCCTGGGCACAACCACCCATCCCCCCACCCGTCTTTTAAAAAAAGACACTTTCCAATATCGTAAGAAGTGCAAGAACAAAAAAAAATGAAGAGCGATTTTGAAGACCGCAGAACCAAAAAGCCCCCAAAGCATGCCTTTAATGCCTCCCTTCGTCACTGCAGGATCCTCTCTGCCGCCCTGGTCAATTTGTCCATGGTTTCAATCAAGCGAGTTATTTGGTCCCGCCCCCCCCCCCCCTCCCCCCCCCTCTTGTCAAAGGGGGAGATCCAAACGAGAAACAAACTTCCCAAAAGGAAACCGTACCCTGAGAAGAAGAAGAAGAAAAGGAGGAAGATGAAGCAGGGGAAGATGAAGAAGGAGAAGGAGAAGAGAAGCGAGTCATTATGGGATGCTGAGGTCCCTCTGTGTGTGACTGTAACAAAGCGAGTGCGCATCTTGGTTTGTTTTGGGGATGAAGCGGTAATCTGTTTTCATGTAAATGAAACTCTCATGTCCCGTCTTGTTTTATCGGAGCGCTGCACATGTTGTGAGGTGTCCGGGGACAACACACGTGTTCCAGCTTTGTGTTGTTGTTGTCGTCGTGTGTGTGTGTGTGCGTGTGTGTTGTGTGCGTGCGTGCGCGTGTGTGTACACACACACTTTGTCTCCATACGTTGTCGTGCACTGGCATTGTTTATGGCATATAAATACATGGAATTAGCAGTATGAACAGCAGTGGTATTGATGCTAGAGATTGTAGTTAATGTATATGTATGTGAACATCTGAATAATTATAGGAAGACGCTAAATATGAATCCAGTTGTGTGTGTGTGTGTGTGTGTGTGTGTGTGTGTGTGTGTGTGTGTGTGTGTGTGTGTGTGTGTGTGTGTGTGTGTGTGTGTGTGTGTGTGTGTGTGTGTGTGTGTGTGTGTGTGTGTGTGTGTGTGTGTGTGTGTGCGCGAGATATCACCATTTCTATAACCTTCTTTATAACCTTGGTCATGTGTTCACCCCTGTTGTCTGTTGCAAGATAACTCAAAATGTTATATATGGAATTGGACAAAACGTGGTGGTTAGATTACTTATGAGCCAAGGAACAGTTGATTTGACTTTGGCACGGATCCAAATCCAGATCCATCATTTTTTTTAAAGGACTTTTTAGCATTGGGAGATAGGGCAAAAAAAGTCACATTGTGTAATATTTCACAAAGTTAGTGAAATATTTGCAAAGTACTTAGTGAGGGTTTTGGTAGAATGCAAATCACGATTTAGTAACATTTCGGGAAATATGATATGAGGGGATGTGATACGAATCCTGACTCCCGGAGATCCGGATCCAGGAATTTTATGATCGATTCTTTGGCATTGGCAGATAGGGCAAAAAGGGGACTTTCTGGTTCTTTGCTCTATTGAGGGCCCTCTAGTTGTTTTGCTAGTTCACCGAACACATCTTTGTGTAAACATCAGAGGCTTTCAGGATAGTTTCACCTAACTCTTCCTCACCCTCCTCCCTCACCCTCAGGTGCGTCGTCAGGAGCAGAAGCGGCGAGGCCCGAGGGACCCGGCGATGGCGGCGACGGCGGCGACGGCGGCAGGGGGAGGGGCCGGCGGTGGCGAGGCCTCCTCGTCCTCCCGGCAGACAGCGCCGGGGGGGCGGGACAGCGGCTTCGGCAGCGACAGCGCCCGCCTCCGCATCGTCCAGATCGAGCAACAGAGCGGCGCCAGCCACCACCGGCTGGCCCGGCCCTCGCACCAGTCCACCATCACCAAGAACCTCAGCTTCATACCCTTCGACGTCTTCCTCACCGCCGGCAAGCTGTCCGTCATGACCTACGCCTGCTCGGGCCCCGCCCCAGGTGGCTCCCACAGCCCCGCCCCCCACCGGAGGAGGAACCCGTCCGGAGACAAGGTGAACGGTTCCCGACGAGATAGAACCCTGCTGCACGAATGATGAGTCTTGTGTGGTTGCCTCCGCCGTCGAAGATGTTTTTCGCCCCCTGTTTTGTTTGTTTCTCTGTCTGTTTGTTTTTTTATTTGTCTGGTTAGCAAGATAACTCAAAACATTATGTAAGGAATTGGACAAAACTTGGTGGTTTTATTTCTCATGGTCCATGGAACAGTGGATTTAAATGTTGGTACAGATCCGGTTCTGAATCCGGATCCAGGGGACTTTTCGTTGTGGTGGAGGTGTACGCTCTGCTGAGCGCCCCTCCAGTTGTTGTTATGTAAATGAGTTGTTGGATGTATGGATAAGTTAGGTATATGGATAACATTAAATCATGCATTACGTTCAACTGAATTCCATGAATGAACTAATAGGTTTGTTGTTTAACAGTAAAAAAGGGCCGTCCACATGCCTTAATACTCAGGTCAGGTTAACCTCCCGTGATGAAAGTCTGCAGGGCTCAAAGGTCCTCTAGTCTAATACGGAGCACTCTACCGGTACCTTCTACAGTGGAGCAACAATGTTAAAAAAAAAAGTCTTTAATCTGTCAGTGGCTCATATTGTTGCCGTTATCCTCCTCGCGAATGTGAAAGCATGTGTACCGTCCACATGCTCTTTTCTTTATAGTTTTGGGGGCTAATATGTTCCATTTTTTTAGGCCTGGTCTTGATTTAAGTGCTGTAAAGACGGAGAAGGACGGAGCTTAAAGACTTTTTGGGCACTCACCCAGAAGCGTTATTTGGCTACGCTACTTACTCCACTCAGACCTTTTTTTTTTTGGTTTTTGGCAAATTATTTTCCGCCGCGGGCTTTTAAGTTAACTTATAGGCTGCTAACAATTTACTTCTGATTAGCGGTAGGCATCGCGTGCCAAATACACACAGGTGTAGCGTGTGACGTTAGCGTAGTGTTTTTTCCGAGCACCGGCAGCGTGGTTAATATCTGTCGGATGTCGTATTATGTAAGGCTGCTGCAGCATACCTGAAACCAGGTCCAGTGGCTTCATCACTTCCTAAACCTGAAGTCTTTACCCAGCGCTGCCTCTGCTGTTACTGTGAGGAAATAACAA
>CM051008.1:24017626-24052626 GCA_027704905.1 Muraenolepis orangiensis
CAGTTTCATTTAATCCTGATCAGATCTGATCGGACATCCTTTTATAATCGTATAAATTGACCATAGGTCACGCTCTCGCACACAAGGGGGGGTGCCCGGGGTTCGTCCCGTGTCTTGAAACAAAGGTGTAAGTGTTTCATTTGGCGAGTTCCTCGTCATTGTTCATTTTAGTATCAGCGTTGGTTTCCTGACCACCGTATCCTCGCCTGAGGGCAGGACTAGTAACGTTCCATCCAAGCAGGGGTTCAATATGTTAATCGTGTGTGTGTGCGTGTGTGTGTGTTTGTGTGTGCGTGCATGTCAGGGTTCTGACAGGTTAAGCAGGTAATAAGTTGCACAATCCGGCACAGGCCTGGGGAAGGCCCAGGAATGCAGAAGGAGAGGAGAGAACAGAACCCCCACCCCCCCCCCCCCTCCTCCTTCTTAATCAGGACCAGCGCTCTCTGTCCGCACAGCCAGCCAACCCCACCCCCCTCCACCACCTCCTCCATCCCCTCCATCCCCTCCATCCCCACCATCCCCACCCCCTGACCCCAGCTAGTCCAAGGTGATCAGAAACAGCTTTAGGTGATGACGGAGGAAGAGAAGGATGGAGAGGGAGAGAGAGGGAGAGAGAAAGCGGACATTAAGGCTAAAAGAGAGAGAGAAAAGATGGATGGAGACAGAAAGAGAGAGAGAGAGATGAGGGAGTAAGACCAGAGTTAAGTCAGTGGGGGGTGGGTCGGGGGGGGGGGGGGGGGGGGGTTGCAGTGCTGGAGCGCTTCCCGGTGATAAGTCAACTGGAAATGATAAGCCACACTGCACACACAACCTCTCTCTCTCCCCGCCAGGCCCTGGGCCACGCGCCGCACTTCCACCGGATTAGGGCCCGGAAAGCCTCCTGGTAGCTGTGTGTGTGTGTGTGTGTGTGCGCGTGTGCGCGTGTGTGCGCGTGTGTGTGCGTGTGTGTTGGCAGCGCTCCCCACGCTGTGCTCTCTTACCTGGGAAGTAGGGTGTGTGTGTGTGGGGGGGGGAACTAAAGCTCTTAAAGCTCTAAACACAGGCTCCTTGATGAGAGCATGAAGAGCAGCTGCACTTCTGCTCCCTCCTCCTCCTCCATCACGACCACCACCACCACCACCACTTCTACTACTACTATACCACCACTGCCACCGTCAATACTACACCACCACCAGTACTGCTACACCACCACCACTACACCTAGATCACCACCAACACCACCACTACACCACCCTCACCATCACCACCAGCACTTCTACTACTACTATACCACCACTGCCACCCTCACTACTACACCACCACCACCACCACTGCCAGTACTGCTACACCTAGATCACCACCAACACCACCACTGCTACACCATCACCACCAGCACTGCTACACCACCACACCACACACCACCACCACTATACCTAGATCACCACCACTACACCACCAATACTACATCACCACCACCACTACCTGCTACCCCACCACCACCACTATTACACTACCACCGCTACACCTACACCCCAACCACCACGACCACCACCACTTCTACACCATCACAGCTGTACCGCCACCCTATAGCCCACCACCACTACACCACCACCAACTGGACAACAGGGGTCAGTGAAGCGGTGTGAAGCACCCCCCCCCCCCCCCCTCCCTTTCAGAGTGTTTAAGGGAGGACGGAGTAGCGTGGGGAGCCCAATTTGGGGGAGGGAGGCAGGAGGGGAAGGGAGCAAAAGGGGGGGGGGGGGGGGTGGAGGCTGATAAAACAGGAGAGGGAGCTAAGTGTTCTTGGATTAATACGGCTGGCGAGGAGGAAAGATCGCAATCGGCTGTGCTGTCGCGTCACGGTACAACGTCACAGTTGTGTGTGTGTGTGTGTGTGTGTGTGTGTGTGTGTGTGTGTGTGTGTGTGTGTGTGTGTGTGTGTGTGTGTGTGTGTGTGTGTGTGTGTGTGTGTGTGTGTGTGTGTGTGTGTGTGTGTGTGTGTGTGTGCGTGCGTGCCTGCGCGCGTGCGTGCCTGCATGCATGCATGTTGGTCTGTGACTGTATGAGAGTATACGCTCCCTCCGTGAGTTGACGAGTTGTGCTTTTTCTTAAAAGGGTCCTCGCATGCAAAGCCCCTCACGTTTGATTGACAGGAGGGACTTCAAAGCATTGCATGCATGAGACATGACAGGGTAGGGCCTGACATGCCAAGCTGCAACAACAGCCCATCTCTGACTACAATCAGTTGTTTCCTGTTTATCCAGGGTAACCAATTGGAAAAAGCTTGTCATAAAAAAAGGCCCGGTTTCTGATCTACAGTGTGTGTTCAGCTCTTTTCCCCGCAGCTTAATTTCATTCAAGTTTAGGAGGCTCCGGCTTTGTCCCGGCACAGGGGCTTTTTGAACGGTCTGTCATCGTTACGTCTTTCATTGGAACGAGATAGGAGATTAATATCCCTATGGCAAATAACCAGGGAGCGAGACGCTAACGCTACGGCGCTCTGTCATCCACCCCCGGTGCACCACTTTCCTGTCTCGAGAACGTCCTACTCTCTCTCTCTTGTACCTTTTAAGTCTCCCTCGGTTGCTTTTGATCGGCTGCCCGAAAGCTTTCCCTTCTCTCTTCTTTCCAGTGCTATTAAAACGTTTTAACCGCCACTTTAGGAGCCTTGCTGAATACCCAGCAGAATAGACATCGTCATGCTCCTAAACTTTAAGGGGCACCCAGTGAAAACATCACCCGGCGCATGTTCGAATGTATTCTGTTTTTTTTGTTTTCATTGGATTTGAATATTCATAGGTTGAAATATACTGTGATGAATGTGGTCTGTCAATAGTTGGACATTTCAGAAACAGCCCGTCCAGCCCAGTTGTGGTTCTGGTTTGACAGAGCCAACTGCTGGTAATTTCCACTGCTTCATATGGTATGGAGGTGAAGTTACTTGCGTCACCTGCGACTTTTATGATCTATCGATCATACATGATGGATGGTGATAAGTTAACATTGGTCCTTTTACTTTATTACCATTGTTAATACAGTGGAACTTGGAAAAAACCCACGTGTGCGAGCTAGTCCGTTCCACAAGCTCCTCTGTCAGCGTTTTTATGAACACATTGTCAAGTTGTCATCCCAACTTTATTATTTCATTCCTTCCCTTTCTCCTTTCCCCCCCCCCCATCCGTCTTTTCCTCCGCAGCCGAGCTGAACGTGGAGCTCTCGCGGCCCCTGAAGGTGAGCCCGACGCTGGCCAAACTGGAGCAGGCCAAGGCCTACGTGACCAGGGTGCTGCCCGACTTCTGGGCCACCGGAAGCTCAGAGATACCCCCCTGCTCCTCGTCCCTCCCCTCCTCCTCCACCTCCTCGTCTTCCTCGCCTTCTCCCCATGTGTCCCCCACCAAGAGGCCGACCTCCAGAGTCGCCGGGTCCGGGACACGCTCTGCCCCCCACCACCAGGCCCCCGCCGCGGGCGCGGCGGTCGGCGTCCTCGGGGCCCCCGTGGTGCCTTTCCACAAGGTGTCCCTGCGCACCGGCCAGATTGTGGTTGCCATGGAGACGGAGACCCACCCCATGAAGCCCAGCGTGACCGTGGCGGTGTCGTCCATGACGGCGAGTCTGAACATGAAGCCTGGTCCCAGGATGGAAGGTGAGTCGCTACGACGTATAGAACTAACTATGGGTTATGATGACACAGTGTTCCATTACATTACATTAGTCATTTAGCAGACGCTTTTGTCCAAAGCGACTTACAATAGTGCGTTCAATAAAGGTAGGCAAGAGAACAACTTGTCATCCGGAGGTCATAAGTGCAGTCTCCCATAACTGAACCAGTGCTCAGGTAAAAGTACAATAAGTTGGCAAACAATAGAATAATACCTCACTAACTAACAAGCAAACAATCTACTTAGTAAGACGCCAGTAAAAGTGGTAAGAGTTACCATTTACCATATACATATGGAGTCAATGTGATACATAGACTTTAGACATGTGATGATGCAATGTGGAGCAGCAGTGGCTCAGGAGGTACAGCGGGTTGCTGGTTTGATCCCCCAGCTCCTCCTTGCCAAGTGTCCCTGAGCAAAACACCTAACCCTAACTGCTCCTGACCAACCGGCTGTCTCCTTGCATGGCTGACACCGCCATAGGTGTGTGAATGGGTGAATGTGAGGCAATAATTGTAAAGTGCTTTTGGTAAAAGCGCTATATAAATGCAGACCATTTACAGTTTACCAATATCATTGAAAAGGTTTGAAAGTTGTCATGAAGGTCCTGCATATGCAATCTGTCAAATGGTTTATAGCTCCTAGCAAACCCTGATCACTCACTGTGAGGAATTATGCACATACTGGGATGTGGATATTATACAGGCAGATGTCGATTGAGTTAAAACAATGTACGGTATTCAAGCGTTATTGTCTTATATCGTATAACGACAGCATATCTAGATTACAATAATGACCCCTGAGCCCACTCTGGAAAACAAAGCCTTTAGTTTGTTGGCTATTGTCGAAAATAAGATCACATTCCTCTTAGTTAACCACATGTTAAATGGTCAAGGCAACGCCTCAACCCAGTGACACGGTGACCTCATCTCATTCCCCCGGTCGACCCGGGGTATTCAAACGCTTTTCGGTTGTTTGTCGCAAGGTTGGCCACATATCCACTCCGTAATGCGTGTTTGTAATGCGTGTTTGGATCATGTTCTTTTATACTTTTTTTTTTCGCTTGGCTTTCCGATAGATTTAACTGTCCCTCACGGAGACGTCACGCGGTCTTCCGAACCGACACATGGACGGGCCCCCCTGCAGGGTGACCTGGCATTTATAATTGTATAAAGTAGTCCTCTAATGAGGTCCTTACTTCTGTTTTACCTCATTGTTCGCTAGGAGACCGAGACGATCTGCTTCCCTTTTTTTTTGTTGCTGCGTTGTTAATAGGTCCAAGGACGCTTCAAACCACAATAGAAACGTCTATATTTATCCGGAGCATCAGAAACGAGGCCATTACATCGGCAGGCCGGTGTCGGAATGTGTTTTGGTTCGACAGATGTTCAGAGGGGTCCTATAAACCCGTTCTCGTAAAACACGTGGCAGGGTTTTTTTTTTTCTTTCTTTTTTCTTTCCTAAAGTATTTGTTTGTTAATATCCATTAAACAAGTCTATCAACGTCACGGGACACAAGGCCCCTATCGCAAATCACATCAATCGTCTCTCTCTCTCTCTCTCTCTCTCTCTCTCTCTCTCTCTCTCTCTCTCTCCTCTCTCTCTCTCTCTCTCTCTCTCTCTCTCTCTCTCTCTCTCTCTCTCTCTCTCTCTCTCTCTCTCTCTCTACTACTTGGTTGTCATTCCCTCGTTCCCGTTTCCCTGTGTTTAACTTTCTATTTCCGTAACTCTCTTGACGGCCGAACACATCTTGGTCGGATTGTAGTAGATAGTCAGGGGAGAGAGAGAGAGAGAGAGAGAGAGAGAGAGAGAGAGTGCCCATATCGCTGCTGCTACAGTAGTGTGCCTTTCATCTTGCCGGCCTTGTACGCGTGCTAGCGCGGCCTCGCTCGGCCAAGAACAAGACGGACCGTCGGTAAACTGTAAAGTGAGATGTTTGTGTTTCTCTTGGATCCCCGGGCGTTTGGTGAGGATGTGTATGTAGAGGCCATGTGGACATGTTTTCTCTGTTTGGGTGTGAGTGTTGTGTGTGTGTGTGTGCGTGTGCGTGTGTGTGTGTGTGCATATTAGTGCAGAAACGTTTGAGTATTTCTTTTATCCACGCCGATAAGCGCCGATCCTTCGTCGACCCCCTGCTCGCCTCCGCGATGCTTCCTTGGCACGTTTCCACGCTCGCCACGGGGCAAACGCTCACGTAAACCACCCCACGTTCCCCTCGGAACGTTAGTTAATTCAGATGTCGGCATCAGCATCGTCGGCGTGCCGGAGGCCGGAGCCGGAGGCCGAGGGGCACAGGTGTGCGGAGCAATCCTGGTGACCCGGCGTCTGGAGGGTTTGAGGTCTGGAGGGTTTCTTGGTGTTTGGGGGATAGGACACGGGGGGGCCGGGGGGCTCCCCCGGAGCGCAGCCTTCAGCCATCTGCTCCGCAGATGTGGTTATATAGGGTTACTTCAGATAAAGTGATTGTCGAATTTTCTTTTAATTAAAACCTCAAACAATTTGCGCTCTGTTTACCCGAATCAGCATAACTGCACGGTGAGACAACGCTCGCCGCGCCGATGAAACCTTCAGCCAGCGCTCGCTCAGCCCCTTTCGGCCGCCGGGAGCGTTTGATGTGTCGACTCCAACAAACACAGTCGGAAAACACACAGCGCCGAACGTAATGGAAAAAGCAAATATACTTTAGAGGCAATTTTGCAGATATGAAAGTTGACCCGACGTATCCCCCACCCCCCCCCCCCCCCACCCTCCCCATCCCCTCCCACCCCAACCCAGACTACATTGTGTCTCATTTCCATTGTTTTTCTCTCGTTTTTTCTCGCCGCCTCTTCCTTCTGCAGAATCGCAGCCTTGCGGGTCCTTCTAGTGTTTATTAACTGAGACAAGCATGGCCCATTATGCTGCACATCGCTCTACTTTCCCGTGTACGCTGTGTGGGTTTCCCCTGTGGTCGCCAGCACCTTGAAAACACAGCCACCTGTACACTGTACACAGGGCTATCACAGCCTTTGGATTGGACACATACAAGCGTGTCGCACACGCATACAACACACACACACACACACACACACACACACACACACACACACACACAGACACCTTAGGGCTCCGGCACGTAGCAATACGAATATCTGTTCACGAGGTATTGCAGAAGCTGCTATAAAAGCCGTGCCTTCAACATGCTTCGTTCAGCCACCGCCCGCCGGCAGTCTGTTGAGCCCCCCCCCCCCCCCCTACTGCAGAGAGGGTAACGGTGTCACTCTGAAAAGGCCTGGTCGCAGCCCTGTTAGGTGATCTTTGTCTTTAGATCTTTGTCTCTCTCTCTCTCTCTCTCTCACTGTCTCGCTCTCTCTCTCTCTCTCTCTCTCTCACTGTCTCGCTCTCTCTCTCTCTCTCTCTCTCTCACTGTCTCGCTCTCTCTCTCTCTCTCTGTCTCTGTCTCTCTCTCTCTCTCTCTCTCTCTCTCTCTCTCTCTCTCTGTCTCTCTGTGTCTCTTCGCCGCCCTGCTCCCCCTCCTGGGTTAAACTCAGACAGAGTGTTTCCAGATTTGCGAGCAAGACAAACGGCCTGAGACGACGCAGACGATCTCCCGGTGACAACAGACCTCTCTGGCCACCCCCCCCGCACCCCCCCCCGCCCCCCGCCCCCGCCGCCGTCCTGCTCCGCTCTGCCGCCTCCCATCACTCACCACCCGCGCCCCCTCACCCCCTCCTCTCAAACCCACCGTACCGTTGCCCCCCCCCCCCCCCCCCCCTGAAAGTCGATACCTCTGCATCTCCTCGGCGTGATAAAGGCCCCGGGATTCCCCGCTTCTGTTGCTGGTGTAATAAGTCAGTGGGGATGAGGGATGTGAGACATGAGATACGGAGGACCGCGACTACAACCTCCAGTACTACTGTTGCTGTAGCTCTGCTCTGCCGGGCCTCCTCCCTCCCGACGGCAGGTTGAGATTAATGAAGCCTCCCGGGACCTGTGGCATCGGCAGGGGCCAGGAGGAGACGGAGAGGAGGAAGAGGTGGAGGAGGACGAGGAGGAGGAGGACGAGGAGGAGCAGGATGAGGAGGAGCAGGACGAGGAGGAGCAGGACGAGGAGCAGAACGAGGAGGAGCATGAAGAGGAGAGGGAAAGACAGGGAGCAGGAGGAGGAAGAGGAGGGGGAAAGGTGGAGGAGGAGCATGATGAGGAGCAGAACGAGGAGGAGCATGATGAGGAAGAAGAGGAGAGGGAAAGACGGGGAGCAGGAGGAGGAAGAGGAGGGGGAAAGGTGGAGGAGGAGGGGGGGGTGAGAAGAGGAAGAGGAGAATGAGGGGAGGGGGGAGGAAGAAGAGGAGGATTGGGGGAGGAGGAGGAGGAAGAGGAGAGTGAACGATGGGGACAGGAGGAGGAAGAGGAGGGCTAGGAGTAGGAGGAGCAGGCCGTGGAAGAGGAGGAGGAGGAAGAAGTGCAGGACGAGGAGTGGAAAGGTGGAGGAGGAGGAGGAAGAGGAGGGGGGATGAGGAGGAGAAGGAGGGGGGTGGAGAGGAGGAGGAGGAGAGGGGGCAGGGAGAGGCATGGAAGATGGGGTAATGAGTTGATGGAATATAATTACCAAGGAAAACAAGTGAGGCAACCAAGAGAGAGGTGGGGGAGAGCAAGGGGGGGGGGGGATGACAGGAATAGATCGGAGAAAGGTCGGGGAGGGTGAGCAGCAGCGGAGCGCCGAGAAAATTAAATATGCGGTCAACCCCGACAAAAAAACAAAAAAGAGCTAAGGGGCGAAGTTGATGAATGGCCAAGACATGGGAACGGAACGAGAGAAGTATGTTGTGCGGCCTGCAGGAGTACAGGAGAGGAAACGGAGGCAGTGGCCAGGGAGATAAAGTAAGCAGCGACGTGTCAAACAATGAACACATCAAGAAGACGAGTGGACGGTGGAGGGTCCGGGGGCCCCGAGGAGAAGAACGCCCCCAACAGGACTCCAAGGAGGAGTCCAAGCCTTGGGAGGAGGAGGAGGAGGAGGAGGAGGAGGAGGAGGGTGGGGGAAAGACCCCCATATCCCCACACAGCACCCAGGGACCATCTGCGGTTCTGTACCTCGTCATGTCGGGGGGGGGGGGGGGGGTTGGTGCAGCCACCGCCCGCCCTCTCTGCCAGGGGACAAGATGGAGAGAGGGGAGGGCTGGGGGGTATTGGGTTGACAGTTAGGTGTGTTACAAGATCCTGTGTTAATGAAAAGCAAGTGGAGGACCCGCATTCTTACCTTACCCACCCCTCCTACCCCCCCCCCCCAACCTCCAACCCCCAACCCCACCCCAAGGCAGGGGGGCACCTACAGTTCAGTGGGAGAAAGCGAGGAGAGAGGAGGGAGTGTGAGAGAGAGAACAGATGTCCTAAGAGTCCATGAAACAGGACCCTCGGTAATCTCCAGGCTGTCCGTCAGACTGCCCAAGCAGCAGCAGCAGCACTAGAGGCAGCCCCTGGTCGCCCAGGAACACACACACACACACACACACAGATATACATACATACACACACACACACACACACAGGCACAGATATACATACTCACACACACAGGCACACACACGGATATACATACACACAAGCACAGATATGCATACTCACACACACACATATAAACACGCACACACACATATAAACACACACACAGACACACGGATACATACTGAACATCTCTGGTGTACTACACATTATGTATACATGCTACATGCATGTATACATAATGTGTGAACATCTCTGGTGTGTGTGTGTGTGTGTGTGTGTGTGTGTGTGTGTGTGTGTGTGTGTGTGTGTGTGTGTGTGTGTGTGTGTGTGTGTGTGTGTGTGTGTGTGTGTGTGTGTGTGTGTGTGTGTGTGTGTGTGTGTGTGTGTGTGTGTGTGTGTGTGTGTGTGTGTGTGTGTGTGGGGTACAAGAACAATCGCTCATAATAATTTCAAGGCATGTAAACAACTCATCCTCATTTGCTCATGTTGACATCTCTTTCTGACACATAAAGTGTATCACAAAAATGCCGGATCACACACACACACACGCACACACACTCACACACAGACACACACACGCGCACACACACACACACACACAAGCACACACACACAAGCACACACACACAGTCACACACACACACACACACACAAGCACACAGTCACACACACACACACCCATACTCACACAAGCACAGACACACACACTCACACAAGCACACATACGCCCAGTGCTTAGCCCCTTTTTGGAACCGTCTTGGTGATTTACTCAACGAGAGCCGCAAAGGAAAACTTCTGTCTGTGGAACAACGTGAAAGCCACCCATTAATTAGTGGAATCTCTAGTTGTTTTTCCCCGGCTGATTTCCGAATTACGATCACGTCCGTTTGTTTAGTTTAAGCCACTCTTTCACCTTCAATCATATCGGCTGGTTTTCCCAGTGGAGGGAGGGAGGGGGGGGGGGGGGGAAGCCCGGACGAGAAACATGAAATGGTTTCGATGTGTGGCTGTATATCCATCCCAGCCCCCCCCCCCCCCCCTGCTGTGATTTGACCACCTCGACCCACCATTACACTGTTTTCACAGTAGGAGGAGGCTGAAGGAACTCCAGGGTGGTAACCACGGTAACTCTCCCGGGTTTTTGTACCCGGGAGCTTGCGTGCTGACGTCACCGATGTAAAGAGACTCGTGACCCGGGCACAAAGGTGGCACGGGTACAGCCCGGTGAAATGAGTTTGATACCGTTTTCACACTGGCTAAAATACGGTATTTCGCGGCGCTGCAAAACTAGTTTTGCTTCGCTTTTGCTTTCACACTGGCAAGTAATGCGCATTCGCAACCCAACTAGTGTGCATTAACTAATCCACCTTGGGGAGGTGGTTTCGATCCTGAAGTAACTAGTTTGGGTGCAAAGCAATAAAACTACGACGGGTTTCGCTTCCCCGTGTGTGTGTGTGTGTGACGGAAACTGGTATCGAGTGCATCGCGAATTAGAGACAGTGTGACATAAGTGTTTCGTGCGCACTACTGATACGTATGGACCCGTAGACAATGTGGACACCCGTATGAACTAATACGGGAGTCCATACCGTATGCAGTGTCTGCAGCTTTTAGTTTTTTTCCCTTAAACCTGCGCAGCGTAACTTTTCCTCTGCAGTGCATCTGTTGAATATGATGCAATGATAAATAAGGATAAGAAACATTCCAAGTTATTATAAAACATGTAGGGGGCCTTTGTACGTCATGTACGGCGGTTGAGGAGATTTTCCCGCCGTAACTTTTCCACGGGGCCAACCTGATTTAGAGAGAAACGGGTTCCAGGGCTCCAGAGTTAGATTCAGCCTGCCGACGGGCGATGTTTTTTTTTTTTTTTTTTTTTCTTGTTTTAACACTCATAACTTCCAATCATTTAGTCCAAACTGCGTCACCGTTTTTTTTAAGAAACGTTCTCTTCTTCTTCCCTTGCCTCTTCTCACTTATTGGGTCTTGTCTCAGCGACCTATGACTCTGTGATATACGGCGACACCACAGGGGGGGGGCGTCTCTGCTCTCCTTCTGCTTTCCACGCCTCACGCTGCACGCGGCGGTCAACCGACGATCGGCAGAAAGAAATAGGCGACCGCCAGGCGTTTCCTCCCCCGGGCCGCCATCTTCTCCCTAATGCGGCGCGGCTGTCACTGGCCAGCTCCCATCCTGGCCTCCGTGATGCGCAGCTTATCCGCTCCCTACGGGTTATTTTGAACCGCTCCTGGGTGACGCAGTCACTCACACACACGTGCACACACACACGTGCACACACACACACACACACACACACACGTGCACACACACACACACACACACACACACACACACACACACACACACACGTGCACACCAACCCCTCCGCCCCGATGCTCCTCTGCAAGCGTTCCTGTGGCGAGCGGGTGGCGGTGTGGCTGTGGTGAGTGACAGTATATTACTGTCTATTAGCCACGCCATTCCCAGACCACCTCCCCCTCCCCCCCACACACACACACACACACATGTCTCACACACATCTCACACACACACATCTCACACACACACACACACACACACACACACAGGACAGAAAGGGGAGGTTAGAGGGCCTAGTTAGGTAACGACTCCTTTTCGAGATTGCTCCTAATTGATAACAGCGAGTCGGGCGGGCGTAAATCCGCCAGGCGGTGGTCAGATGGCGTCTGCCTGGGAGAAGGGAGAACCCGCCGCTGTAAATCAGACCTCCCTCTCGCCCTCTCTCTCTCTCTCTCTCTCTCTCCTCTCTCCTCTCTCTCTCTCTCTCTCTCTCTCTCTCTCTCTCTCTCTTCTTATCATCTCCTCCCTGGAGAGATGCTAGCCTGCGATGTATCTGCTGCTGGGAGAACGTTTCCACCCCTCCCACCCAGTCAGTCAATGTGTGTGTGTGTGTGTGAGACATATGTGTGTGTGTGTGTATGTGCATGCATAGGTTTGACGGGGGGGTTTGAGGTGTGACTGTGTGTGTGTGTGTGTGTGTGTGCGTGCATGCATAGGTTTGACTGGGGGGGAGGTTTGAGATGTGTGTGTGACTGTATGTTTATGCATGGGTTTGATCGGGAGGGCAGGGGGGGAGGGGGGGGGGGGGGGGGGGGGGGGGGCGGTGAGGTGTGTGAGGTGTATGGGTGTGTAGGCACATGCATGCATTATTTTGTGTAGGTGTTTAGTGTGTTATTTCATAGCCAAGTCCATACTTTCCATCCATACTTTTTGGTTCGTCATTGTCCCCAACCCATCACAGTGCATTCATCATTCACAGATCATCCTCGAGTCAATGCATAGACAGGGACCTGGTACAATGTGCTTGCATTATACAGTTTCCTGTGTCTCCCCATGGTGTGGAACGACGAGGTGAAATGTTAAATGTAGTTTGTGTCGGCGTGTGTGTCTCTGCTGACCCGGCTGAGCGGCCTTTAAATCCCATGATCCGCTTCCCTGGGATCCCAGAGAGACACTTTGGTTAAACCCTGACTCATGAAAAGCTATCAGCCCACCTAGGAGAAAACAGCTGTTCATTTTCTGCAGTTGTGTGCACTCTGTGTGTGTGTGTGTGTGTGTGTGTGTGTGTGTGTGTGTGTGTGTGTGTGTGTGTGGTGTGTGTGTGTGTGTGTGTGTGTGTGTGTGTGTGTGTGTGTGTGTGTGTGTGTGTGTGTGTGTGTGTGTGTGTGTGTGTGTGTGTGGATGATGATGATGATGAGTATAATTATATTCGTTTTCCATATAAGTCGACCGCATTGTTGTGGTGTTCGTGTCACATTATTGTCGGTCCCTGTGTGACTCCTTTACATCTCTGCTTTCGCACAGAAGCACAAGTCAGTTCCCTTCACTTAATTTCCCCGTAACCTCATTTCTCCCCTGTTCCTCGTTGTCTAGCTCCAAAAATGATTGCATTGCAAACTCCAAAAAGGATTGCATGGCTGACACACACCTAACAGAACACACACACACACACACACGTAACTATTACGACTTAACTGTTGTAAGTCGCTTCGGACAAATCTGCAAAATGTCTGTAATGTAACACACACACACAACTCAAGTTCACAAGTTCATGTGTCAGTTTCAGCACCCCTCTTGCCTGCCCTGTGGCTGCACGTCAGAGGGGCTAAGTTGGCCTCCTGAGCCCACTGGTCCCCCAGAGGCTCCCCTGACCTACTGAGGGCGTAGGACAGCCTCCGGAGGCCGTCAGTAGGTCAGGGGAGAACACGGGGTCCAACATGGGGGTGGAAGAGAGAGGGGAACAAATAACCGCAAGGAGAGGGAGGAGATGCATGACTTCTCTCCGTTTCTGTTTCTCTCCTCTGCCTGGGGTCGGTCCCTCTGTCTCTCTTCCCCACGACTCTAGCGGTTGCCCAGATGGATGCGGGGAGTGTGGGTGCGGGTGGGGGGGGGGGGGGGGAGAAGCAGATGGGGGAAATACAGGGGAATCCCCTCCCCTCTCTCTCTCTCCCCATTAAAGCAGTCAGAATTAGGGTGTTCATTAAGAGTGTGGTGGCTGCTGCAGCTGGAGTTTAACACTGGGGATGTTGCGGCCTGATGGACCATAAATGACATGACGCATGGTTAGTGAAAGAAGGCTGTGATGTGCATGCTGTGGGTGTGCGCATGCATGCATGCATGTTTGTGTGTGCGTGTGTGTGCGTGTGTGTGTCTCTGCACGCATGTGTGTTTTCCTGTGAGAGCGTGATTTCGCTTGTAGATGTGCGTGTGTTTATTTTGCACAAATGTATGACGTTCATCAGTAAACGACCGCGGGAGCATACAGAAGAAGAGAGCGAAGAGCAAGGTTTGATATTCCACACACCCGTCAGCGCGGGGAGTTTCCCCCTTGCTCCGGGTGGCGTGGAATAAATCCCGCCCACCGCCGCTAACCTGGCCTATGCAGTTCACCCCAAAAGTCCCCCACAGGCTCGCTCTCTCTCTCTCTCTCTCTCTCTCTCTCTCTCTCTCTCTCTCTCTCTCTCTCTCTCTCTCTCTCTCTCTCTCTCTCTCTCTCTCTCTCTCTCTCTCTCGCTCTCTCCCTGCGATTTCCAGCCAGAAATAAGCAGGTAAACTGCCAGCTTTTATCAACAATGTCCATCCTGAGAGAGATGACTCACCGCAGCGCATGTAAGATTTATAGGCGAGAGGTTGTTCTCGCTGGAAGCCCCCTGTCATGTTATTGGGCTCTGGTGTTTGACTAAGAGATTCCTCCATACCTCCACCAAGCCTGGAAAGATTGGAGCTGGTCTTCTCCGCCCTGACTGTAACTGCCCAACTCCCCCCCCCCCCCCCTCTCTCTCTCTGTCTCTCTTGATCTCTCGGTTTCTCTCTCTCTGTCTCTCTCTATCTTCCGCTCTCTTTCTGTCTCTTTCTGTCTCTCTCTCTCTCTCTCTCTCTCTCTCTCTCTCTCTCTCTCTCTCTCTCTCTCTCTCTCTCTCTCTCTCTCTCTCCTGCTCTCTCTCCTGCTCTCTCTCTCTCTCTCTCTCTCTCTCTCTCTCTCTCTCTCTCTCTCTCTCTCTCTCTCTCTCTCTCTCTCTCTCTCTCTCTCTCTCTCTCTCTCTCTCTCTCTCTCTCTCTCTCTCTCTCTCTTTCCCTCTTGCTCTCTTTCCAATTCAGCACAGTTGTAGCTGCAATTAGCCTGCATCTCTGTTCTCACTGCACACTTGCCATTCATTACATAATCACCAGTGAGTGAACCCTAGTGCTCTCGAGACCAAGTGGAACGCGCACGCCTCCGTCGTTGGACGCTGGTTTCCCCCCGTCTAAAGGCCCATTATAAAGCTTCCTCCCAGGGCATGATTAGTCATGCGGGGTCATAGTGCTTCCAATGGTACTCCCTCCCGTTACTCCCGTGGCCGCTAATGAAGCCGTAGCTCTGGACGTAGCTGACCACGGGCAGTGGCCACGCCCATACAAGGGGGGGGGCTTTTCCGATGCAGAGATTTATGGGCCCGGTAGGTCGCCACGTGTCCCTGGACACTCGGTAGTCCCAAGATGACGCAGCTGTCTTGTGAAGGGTAAGAGAGTGAGACGGGGAGAAGTGGCATGGATCGTTGGGTTTGGCCAAGGCCCCTGGTTAAAACTCACATTATCCTTGTGGTGTGTGTGTGTGAGTGTGTGTGGTTGGTGTGCTGGTTTAAGCAGCCTCACCTGGCCTGAATTGGACTGATTGACTGGTGAGGCTGCACACCTGTGGGTCATGGTTAATCAAAGCCCACATGTTAAAACAGCCACCACACACACACATACACACTCCGGGGGAGAGCTCTAGCATGTTCTATCTTCTCTGTTCACAACGATTCTAACTCTTGCAATAAAGCGGATCACCCTGTGTCCTTTTTCAAGCAGCCTTTTTAATGGCTGGTGGCAGTGTCAGGAGGTAGAGCAGTCGGCCTCACAACCAGAAGGCTGCTGGTTCGATCCCCGGCTCCTCCTAGCAAAAACTGTCGGTGTCCTTGAGCAAGACACCCTAACCCTAACTGCTCCTGACGTGCTGGCAGTCTCCTTGCACGGCTGACTCCGCCGTCGGTGTGTGAATGGGTGAATGTGAGGCATGACTTGTAAAGCTCTTTGGATAAAAGCGCTATATAAAAGCATCCATTACCATGACACACACGTTTGGTTTGCGTTTTTACCTGTGAATCCAGACCACACGTACTGTGCACTGGACTCTCCCCCGAGACATAAAGTTTGATGTCGGGACGCTGATGTTTCCCAGAGCTCTACTCCCTAGACTCCCTCTCTCTGGAGGGTGTACATGTTTTTTTTTATGGATTCAGGTCGGGTCAGGGAGATGTAGTGTCTCTCTAGGCGCAGGGTGTACGTTTCCCCGTCTCCCCTCCGTCGCTGGCGGCGTGGACGAGCACGACGAGTCTCAATCAATCAAGTCGGAGCGTCGCCCTAACGCAACCTGGCCGTGTTTTTAACATGTGGAGTGATGGCTTCCTTATCCTTTAGACACACAGAGAGGTAAGAGGGGGGGGGGTAGGGGGAACAAATGGGGTTCATCCAGCGTTTGTTACAGAGACTAAATGGTCTCAGACATCCCCCCCCCCCCCCCCATGAAACAGGATGTGTCTATATTTGGAAACCTAATGATGGTGATCTACTGTGGATGCATTTGTTTGTTGTGTTGCCCTGATGTCTCCAAGCCAGGTTTTTTTTTTTACTTCCTAGGACCGGGATGGGAATCATTCGGCCTGATTTGGAGGTTAAGATCTCAGTCTCAGTAACATGTGCCTCAGGTTTTTTCTTTCGCAAGTCTCATGGCTTTGTTTTTTTTTGTTTTTTTTAACGCATTCCCCCCTCCTCGGTTTTTCGAATGAACATTTAAACAATATTCACTCCCTGTGTATACGTCTTAACGCGATCCACGCGCGTATCGCCGACCTCGCATCAATCATAGTTAACCACATTAAAACCACCGGCAGACACCCTTTCACTCACCACCACCTCCTCTTCCTCCTTCTCCTCCTCCTCCTCCTCCTCCTCCTCCTCCTCCTCCTCCTCCTCCTCCTCCTCCTCCTTCTCCTCCTCCAGACCCCATCCAGGCCGCCTCCCTGCTCCTGGAGCTGAAGGACGCGTCGGTGAGGACCGGGCTGAAGGAGCGCAGCCGCCTGCTGCTGGGCCCGTTCTCCTGCAGCGCCGCCCTGCAGGCCACCTGGTGCCGGCACAGCGGCTGCCCCGGCCCCGAGCCGGGCCCCCCCAAGCTACTGCTGGACCTGACCGGAGGCCTGCTGCAGGTACGGACTGTGGCTCCGCCCCCTTTTCTGTCGCCACGCCTGGTGTCGCTGTCTGTTTGTATTGACTCGAGGGTCGGATCGTGTGTTAAAACAATCACTACCTGTTCATACTTGTATACTTACCTGTGTGTGTGTATAGATTTATAT
Organism: Muraenolepis orangiensis; assembly: GCA_027704905.1. Classification (NCBI taxonomy): domain Eukaryota; kingdom Metazoa; phylum Chordata; class Actinopteri; order Gadiformes; family Muraenolepididae; genus Muraenolepis; species Muraenolepis orangiensis. The sequence goes on from CM051008.1 coordinate 24,034,659, forward strand.
ATACATATATACGGTATATATACATATACATATATACATATACATATACACATATATATATATATATATATATATATATACATATATATATATATATATACATATATATATATATATATATATATATATACATATATATATATACATATATATATACACAATATATACCTATTCTTCTGCACATATCTCATACTTACTCTATAAGTTATAGTATACCTGTTTTTAGTAGTAGGTCTTTCTAGTAGACTAGTTTTTACATCTTATTTAACCACTGCACATTATATATTATTATAATGCACTTTTACCGCAACATTTGCCGTAAAAGAGAGCATGTTAAACTTGAACCTGAGCTTGAACCTCCCAAGTCGGCATGCGTATGTTAGCCTCGTTAGTAAGAAAAAAAGAAATGACAATACCCTCCCACCGTTCCCCGAGATAATGGGGACCACCCGTTAAAAAGAGAGTTAGCCCGGCTTCTCTCTTAACGGCGAGGCCTCGTCCTTTTGTGACGTCAAGCGCTTTCGCGAGCGTGCGCCAACGACATCCTAGCCCGCCCGCTCTACCGCAGCTTCAGCCCCCGAGATGATGACACTTGGAAGCACACACACACACACACACACACACACACACACACACACACACACACACACACACACACACACACACACACACACACACACACACACACACACACACACACACACACACACACAGCCCCACTTCACCTCCGCTGGGTCAGTAATGGAATATCATCACACTGTGACCGGAGGGAGAGGGAGAGTGGGTTGGGGGGGGGGGGGGGGGAGAGTGAGTTGCGTTGTGTGCCTGTTGTTTTCTCCCCAGCGCCAGCGTCTTATGTAATATTCAAAGGGAAAACTTCACTTGCTGCGCTGTGTTGTGTTGTAATATATTTTTACCGGTTCAGTTTTCCACATTACTTCTTTAAGGGGAACCCCCCCCCCCCCCACCACCACCATCAACCAGTTGACACACAGACAAGACAGCCTTTCACTGGGTTTCCACAGCGGGCGTAGTTGCGTGTCCATTAGCGGACATGTCACTCAAGGCTCAGCAGTTAATACGGTGTCATTCATTTCCCTCCGCAAACATCGCCGTCTGCGGTTCTTTCTCTCCGATGTTCGTCAGATCACAAACCGCCGGAATTCCTCCCCCCCCCCCCCGTTTCCCTTTTGTTGTTCCTTTTTGTTTTGAATCTGGGTATTTTTTTTGGCGTCTTATTATTTATATTTTTCTTGCTCACTTTCCAAAAAAACCTGCAAAAAAAATCCCCCAAATGTTCCTGTTTTGACGGTTTAGTCATCGTGGGGTCTTAGAAGCGGGCGGGCGAGTGGGCGAGTGAGCGAGCGGCTCCATGTGTTTGCGAAGTGTTTTTGACTCAGATGTTCCTGGATCACGGGCCCAAACCCCAGACAGGGGTACCCGCTTTGATGCAGCCAGCACAGGGGGAATACCGCAGGCCCCAGTCGGCAGGATGTGAACACCGCTGCGTTGGGTAAAGTTGCTTGAGGGATCGAGCGGTAGATGGTGATGGTGATGATGATGATGGTGGTGATGATGATGACGAGGACGACCGGGGTAAACCCCCTCTGCCCCAATCCTTCCTGTTGTTTCTGAGGCGGAAAAACGTTCAAAGCCATCGTCTCTCCCCTACGTAGGACCGCTCCGTCTCGCCCAATCGGCTCTCCTGAGTTCGCCTCGTTTCCCACCACACCTCTGACTCACGCTCTGTCCCTTTCTTTCATTTGCCTCTTATTTAGTTTGTTTTGGGTTTTTGTTTTAACCCCCGATCAATCCTCCCTCCCTCTGCTCTCTCCCCTCAGCTCTTCTGGGGCCAGGAGCATCTGAACTGCCTGAAGCTGGTGGAGGAGCACCTGGAGGCCTACCTACGCCTCCGCGGAGGGCGGCCCCCAGGTGGCGGTGGCGGTGGCGACTCCCCCCTCCCTCCATCCGAGGACAGGCCCCGCCCCGGCCCGCCCTCCTCGCCGTCTCTCGGCTCCCTCTCCCCGCGGACGGAGCACAGCTCGGACGACCTTCGCACGGGCCTCTTCCAGTTCATCCAGGACTCGGGTGAGAGACCACGGCGACCATAGCCCCCCGAGGTCGACACGGGCTCGGGGGCTCGAGCTTGGCAGTGCATTAAAGTGAATTGAGTTAGTTTGGCGGCCGTTCGGTTTGTATAGGGGTAAAGGTTGCCTTGAAACGCTCTAATTCAAACGCTGTCAGAAAGGCGAATGTTATTAGCCTTTTGGGATTATTTATGAGAATTCTTCCACTTCTTTTTCGGAGATATTGTTTTCCTTGGCGTCCGCCACATCCTCTGACATTGAAGTGTTGGCACGACAACTCTCTAGCTGGTCCTTTTTTTCTCCAAAAAATACTTCTTCAAATGGATTGTTCACGGTAACACACAAAAAAACGTGCATAAACATGCATATTAATACGAGGAGGTTTGTAAACAGACCGGGGAAAAAAATAATAATACATTGATTGGAAAGACCTGTCTGGTTCCACTTTTGACAAACAACGTTTATTCCTCTCTTCTCTCTGTGTTTGGCGCACAACCCGCCATGTGCAACGCACACACACACACACACACACACACACACACACGCACACACACACCCACGTTGTACACAGGAGAGCAGAAGACGGCTTCACGCTGGCTGCTAACCAGCCTCCCGCCCTCTCATCCGTGGCGGAGGCTGTGTTTGTTGCGCTGCGTAGCCGGCCCTTTTGATGCGTTTAATATGCGAGCGGTGCAGGAGAGCGTACAGTAGTGAACGAGAACCCGGAGGACAATCTGTCTACAGCATGTTCTCACAAACCAAGTCGAGGCAGACGGCGCGGTGCCCTAACCTCACCTGACTGCTCCATCCCAAACCCCCCAGGGTGGGGGGGGGGGGGGAGGGGAGAAGGACACTGGGGACGAGAGGGGAGGAAGGGAAGGAAAGGAGGAAGGGAAGGAAGGACGGGTAGACAGACGGATGGGCACAGTGGAAGGAAAGAGCAATGTGGGTGCATGGATAAGCCGGATTTGCGCCAAAATCGTAACAACTTGTTCATTGGCGCATAAGTAATCTAACCAGCAAGTTTTGTCCAATTCCGTACATAACTTTTAAAGTTATAACAAACTAACTAACAAACGAGGGGCGAAAACATCACCTCCGGTCCATCTTCTATGGCGGGTGGACGTGATGATACATGATGAAAAATGATGAATGTACGTAAGAGATAGAGAAGAAACGTTACAGTATGTAGAGAAAGAAGAAAAAAATAAGGTATGGAAAATAGTAGGTAGTTGGGGGTTTGTTGCATTCGGGTCCGTGACCAAGCCTCAGATAAAACATGAGTCCTCTCCCCAAGAAGAAAATCCCCGAAAAAACTTCAAAACAAGCGAGCCAAATTTTTAAAAGTGGCACTCTGGCAAACGGTGACCGCATCGCAGCCTCCAACCTTTTTAAGCGGGCAACTCTGTGCTCCGAGTTAGAAAAGCCACGGTCGGACTGGGCCTCTGCAGCCGCCGCCACCGCCGCCGCCGCTGCTGCTGCTAAAAAGTATTTTCTGGAACACGAGTTCCACTGTTTAGCCCCGAGGGGTCGGTCCACACAAAGAGCAGCCACTCGCCGGAGAGACTACTTTCCTTTCTTTTTTTTTTTCTTTTTTTTTCTTCAAATAAACAATTTTTCCAAAGGACTCGAATCCCAAACAGCAGCGCTGACTTAAGTCAAACAGCACATCCAGAGTTTAGATCCAGCGGGGCCGTCCGCTCTTCCCTTCCAAGTTTTCGCAGGTGCCTGGCCCAGGTCAATCAGCGGCTGTTTACTCCATCGCTGTGTTTACGTACAACTTCTGAGGCATGTAAACATTGGGAACGAAAAAAATCCCACCAGCCCCCTTTTATTGGAGAGTTATTGTTCTGTTAGAGGCCGGGATGGCGAGGCAGAAGTCTCCTCAATAACTCCGTCGCACTGAAGGCTTCGTCAGGCACGACGGGGATGATTCCGGGGGGTGATTTCAGGGGTTGATTCCGGGAATGATTCCCGGGGTGATTCCGGGTATGATTCCAGGGGGTGATTTCGGGGGTGATTACGGGGGGGGGGTGATTCTGGGTATGATTCCAGGGGATGATTCCGGGGGGGGTGATTCCAAGACGTGAAGGCTTGAAGGCCTAACCGCACGACGGAAGGAAGATTAATTCGTCCCATCAATTTTATTCGGTTTAAACATCCGTCCGTCGGTCCGTATTTCTCGTCTGCTCCAAATTAAAAGTACGAAACCTTCAACTTCTGCTCGGTGCAAAGGGGAGCGGTTTCCTCTTTCCGTCTCGGAATTAAAACCCGAGCAGTTCTCCCGCTCTCGTCCCGGGTTCCCGGTCGTAATCTTCTTCTTGATGATTTTAATACAGTGCATGTTGTCATTTAGCAGACCTCTTTGATCCAAAGTGACTTAGCATGTGTCTGTCGTCAGGCCCTGTGTATCCTCCTTTCCCTCTTCCCCCTGCGAGGCATGGATACCGGGCTTTTCTTTCTGCCTACGCCTAGTAAAATGAAAACAGTGAAGCTCTCTGCTGCCTCTTTTATTTTTTTCTAACAATGAATCTCCTTCTTTTATTTTCTCTCTCTCTCCCTCCCGCCCCCCCCCCCCCCCCCCCCCCCCTAGCCTCCCGGCAGCTCCCGGGGGCCTACGAGGTGGCGTTCTACGGGGAGACGGAGGACAGTCCCGGGGTGATGCTGTGGCGCTACCCGGAGCCCCGCGTCCTCACCTACGTCCGCATCACGCCGGTCCCCTTCAACACCACCGAGGACCCCGAGATCAGCACTGCGGACCTCGGAGACGTGCTACAGGTACCCACCCAGACAGGCAGGCAGGCAGGCAGACCAAGACAGACAGATAGGCAGGCAGACTCAGACAGGCAGGCGGGAAGACGGGAGAGACAGACAGACGGGCAGGCAGACAGGCAGACAGACCGAGACAGGCAGACAGACCGAGACAGGCAGACAGACAGATAGGCAGGCAGACTCAGACAGGCAGGTGGGAAGACGGGAGAGACAGACGGGCAGGCAGACGGGCAGACAGGCAGACACAGGCAGGAAGGCAGACAGACCGAGACAGACAGACAGGCAGGCAGACGCAGGCAGACTCAGACAGGCAAGCGGGCAGACAGACAGCCAGACAGGCAGGAAGACGGGAGAGACAGACGGGCAGGCAGACAGACAGACAGACCAACAAGCAAGCAGGCAGACAGACAGACCAACAAGCAGGCAGACAGAAAGACCAACAAGCAGGCAGACAGACGGGAGGCAGACAAGCAGGTAGACATAGACAAAGATACAGACAGACATAGACTGACAAAGATACAGACAGGCACACAGACAGACAAACAGACACGTGTGATTCCTGCAAGCAACGTGGTCCTCCGGTTGTTTGCGATATCATTTGCGTGATCTCATAAACACATGGTCCCACAACACGACCCCCCCATCACCCATCACCCATCACCCATACCCCATCACCCTGTTTCTAGATAAGAACAGCAGCCCTCGCATCTGTGTGAACCCAAACATCCTCTGATGAAACCAATGAAAGATAAATTAATATCTCCAGCGAGATGGGCCGGCCGGCCGGCGCGTTATCGGCCCGGTCCCACGGCGACGGGGTGTCCACACCGAGGCCGGCCCTGAGAACTCTGCACCCCTAGCGAATGACAGGGAAGCTCCCCGGTGCTGTCCTTCAGAACAACACGAAGCAGGCCACGCCGTAGCAGCTGGAGAAGCCATCGGGCTGCGATGGGACGGGGCCAGGTGCCTCTCAACCCCCGATGAGGTTATATCTCTGGCAGGGAGCTGCAGCTACTGAGCACCGGGGGTGTTGCTGGGGGTGTTGGTGTGTCAGTGTGGAGGACTTGAGGGATGTGGGTGGGTGGGTGGGTGGGTGGTGGGAAGTTGTCCTTCTTCTTCTCATCACTCTCTTCGACCATCTGTCTGCCTCTCTCCTCATCACGATTTTCTTTTTTTGGTTTCCACCCCTGAGCCAAAAGCACCCCCCCCCCCCCCCCCCCCCCCAACCTCCCCTTCCCCGGTGCATCATCACCACCACTGTTTCCTGTTCAGTATCCAACAGAAGCTCCTGTCCTGCTTCCCAAGCTTTCATCCCATCTCTCTCTCTCTCTCTCTCCCACACTCTCCCTCTCTCATATACTCTCTCTCTCTCTCTCTCACACTTCTGGATTCTGTCAGTCATCTGACGCCGTGGCCATTGCCTCCTGTCAGTCCAGACGTGTCAGGATGTAGAGCTATTTTGGGCGGGGGGGGGGGGGGGGGGGGGGCGGGGTTGGTGGGGGTGGCTGCAAGGTGCTGCAGATGTCTGGCCACTAACCCCCCTCCACCCCCCCCATGGGCCTTGGCTGCAGCTGATGCGAAGTCCACACGGCCGTTGTAGCAGCGGCAGAGAGGCCAGCCCCTCTGCTGGAGCTCATGGTCCGCATGTGTTGTTACACCCATGAACAAGGGCCGTGTGTGTGCCTGTGTGTGTGTGTGTGTGTGTGTGTGTGTATTATGTGTATGTTTCATGTTTGTGTTTGTGTCTCGGTGTGTATGTCTTGGGTGTTAAAGAGGGAGCAGAGGGATAAGTGATGATAGATGGTCTCGGGGAAAGAGGGGAGAGATATAATGTAGGCGGAAGTGAAGAGAGAGGTGTGGTGTGGTGTGTGTGTGTGTGTGTGTGTGTGTGTGTGTGTGTGTGTGTGTGTGTGTGGGGGTGGGGAGGGGTCTAGGCGAGGTCTAAGCAGTACAGCAGCCTCCGTTCTACACTGATATGTGTAAATAATGCATTTGCCCCCAGTGTGCACACAAATGTGGCCCGTTAAGTGTGCACGTGTGTGTGTGTGTTGCGTGTGTGTATGTGCGCGTGTGCACTAGACCCAGCTGCATCTTCACCCACGTATGTGTGCAATTTTTGTCAGTGTGTGCATACTTGAAACTATGTGTGTGTGCACGTGCACATGTATGCCTGTGGGTGTGTGTGGGTGTGCGCAGGCGTGTTCCGATGAGTCTGCGGTGCAAGGAGACATATAGCCCCTGTATTACAACCATGTGGTTTTCCACATCCCGTCCCGTCCTCTCGGAACCGTTGTCTCTCCCCTCCCTGACAAGTCTGTTAAAAGGAGTCGGGCCAGAGGGAGGGAGGGAGAGAGAGAGAGAGAGAGAGAGAGAGAGAGAGAGAGAGAGAGAGAGGAAAGTGTGGGACGAGCTGGTGAAAGGGGGCAGGCTCTTCCTCTGTCTCCTTTCACCCGAAACACAGCGGAGGCGTGAGGAGATGGAACCGCTTGACGCGGTCCGTCTGTGAATCTAAAGGAAGCCCCCCGTGGAGTGACGAGCCGGTGCAGAGACCACTGTGGACCAGCCTGATGGTGACTTAACGTTCATTATGGGTCTGTGTGTGTGTGTGTATGTGTTATTTGTCAGTTCTGAATCGCCATGCTACAAATCTAACTTTAACTGGAGGGGCCCTCAGTTGAGAGCATACCTCCGCAACACCAAAAAGTCCCCTGGATCCAGATTCGATTCCCGGTCTGCGTCCTCAACTGTTCCTCGGCCCATCAGTAATCTAACCACCGAGTTTGTGTCCAAATTCCGTACATAACTTTTGGAGTTATCTTGCTTAACGGACAAACAAACGAAAAAGACAAACAGGGGCGAAAAAACATAGCCAGCGACTCCCATCTTCCATCTACTGCAACGGTCAAATCCAAGTCAAATCCAACTATCCACCAGATGTTTCCTTGATGTAACTTAGTCATGGAGGGCTTCGCCTCGGGGCCCTGTTTTCTGAGTGGAAGGGTTCCCTCCGTCCTTTGCGGGCGGACGGGTATGCGGTAAAATGTACGCTAAACCTGTCGAATGTGTCAGTAGAAACATTAACACGGGCGTTTGTATGTATGTATGTATGTATGTATGTATGTGTGTATGTCAATTCAGTGAGCATGGATCGGTTCGGTCATACAAGATCTTTTAGTGGCCATTTGTAACAAATACATAGGAATGCTTTCTCCCCATTCCCTCCTGCAGTTGAAATCTCCAAAACAACACCGTAAAAATAAAAATAATATACACAATAAAAATAAACCAAAAAGTGACTTTGATGACATGTACATGTGTTCAATGTACATGTTTTTAGTTGTGTTTTTTTTTTTACAAAAATCCTGACAAGAGGCTGTACACACACACAAATCGAGTTGGAAGTATTGGAGATAACCGTGCTAGTAGAGGGCATAACCCCGGGGTTGGTGTTACTCCAGACGTCAAGATATCCCCCCCACCCCCTCCCCTACCCACTGATTAAATTACCATGCGTGTTTGTTTACGTTCCAACACTAAACGGACTGCGGCAGTGCGGGCACACAGAGAGAGTTGTGTTTGCTTTGCGCCAATGTTGTGTTTGTGTTTTGGGCTGATAATATAACGTCGTTATTTGCCGAGGCAACGTGTGTGCCCGCGGGGCGTCCCACTGTTGTTGGTTTACTGTCTTCATCGTGAGCTTCGCAAGGTTGGAAAAACCGTGTGTGTGTGTGTGTGTGTGTGTGTGTGTGTGCATGCGTGTGCGTGCGTGCGCACGAAACGAGCTTGGGTCCTGATGAGGTCCCAGAGAATTAATCACATTCGGCCCCTGGCTTTCGCTGCACCCGGTCGTGGTTGTGCCATGGATGTATTTATTTCACATTCCCCCCCCCCCCCCCCCTTGTCCTGACTCGGAATAATTGAATGTATTGATTAATCCGTCTTCTGTGTTTTTGTTTTCAATTTGATTTCATTTTTTCGCCGTACTCCCCTTATTGATTCGATTTTGTTGTTGTGTTCCCGAGCCCTCGCCGTCGTCCGGCTGGCCAGAAGAATGCGAGAGACATCGCCCAGCGGTAATGAACGTCTGTTCTCCAAAAAAAACCCCATGTAACTTTATTACAACCAGAAATACAGACTCGCTCATCTGTCGTTCCTCAAGAGAGCTTCCATTACTACACCGTCACACTGTTGATTTTGGGAGAACGAGGAGGAGAAGAAGAAAAAAAAAAACTACGTGAGAGGAGAAGATGATGAAAACCGAGAGAAAAAAAAGGGGGGAATAAATGGGAATCAGGAGACATGAGGGTTGAGATTCTTCTTCTTCTTCTTCTTCTTCTTCTTCTTCTCCTTCACGGACGTTTCCCAGCCTCCCACGTCCATGTTGACGGTCCCTAGCAGGGGAGAGAAGGGAGGAATGCAGACCTTGGTTTGGTGAGGATGGTGTACAACATGGGCAGTAGCAGTCTCTGCTTCTCTCCTCTCTCTCCTTCATGAGCGAGGAGGAGAGAGAGAGGAGAGAAGCAGAGGAGAGAAGCAGGCTGAGCTGCTCAGCCAAAACCCTCCCAGCTCTTCTTCCTGGCCCTCTGCTGCCCTCTTGCACCTCTTCTGCTCTCGGTTCCCTTCCTCTCTGCTCCTCCTCCCTCCTCTCCTCTCCTCTCCTCTCCTCTCCTCTCCTCTCCTCTCCTGACCTCTCCTCTTCTCCTCTCCTCCTGACCTCTCCTCCCCTCTACCCCTTCTCTCCCTTTGTCTCCTCCTCTTCTCCCCTCCACTCCTTCTCTCCCCCTCCTCTCCTCTCCTCCACTCCTCTCTTCCACTCCTCTCCTTCTCCTTCTCTCCCCTCCTCTCCTCCCCTCCTTCTGTCCTTCTCTCCTCTCTTCTCTGCTCTCCTTCCTTCTCTCAGCTCAGCTATCTCTCATGGTTCAGAAGGGTTTGAGGTCTCCCCCTCTCTCTCCTGCTCCCCTCTCTCTCCTCCTCTCCTCCAGGTGATGGTTCAGAAGGGTTTGAGGTCTCCCCCTCTCTCCCCTGCTCCTTCCTCTCTCCTCCTCCTCTCTCCCCTGCTCCTCCTCTCTCCTCCAGGACATTGTGCGGGAGGGTATGAGGTCTTTTCCTCGCTGGGCTCCTCACCACTTCCCTGTCCCCAGAGCAGATCATGTTCACCTCCTTTTGTTTTTTTGTTGTAACCAAGTCAACTTTTCCTGCATTTAAATAGTTGCGGTTTCGCGACAGGTTCCAGTTTCTCTTGGTGGGGTGGGTGGGTGTGTGTGTGTCTGTGTGTACACACGTGTGTGTGTGTGTGTGTGTGTACACGTGTGTGTGGGTGTGTATGTGTATTCCTTATGGAGGAGCCACTGTGTTGCCCAGTATGTATTTGGTACTTACAGTAGGAGAGAGAGAGGAGAGTGGTGGGGGTTAGGGTTTGGTGGGAATAATTTTTGTTGCCACGGATAGGGAGTGCCAAGTTCCCCACCTGGAAGGAAGGAAGGAGCCCCTAAACTGATGAGTGGGCTCTGGGGGGGTGGTGGTGATGGTGGTGGGGGGAACTCACGCTAGCACCTTCCCACCACTGTGTGGTCCTTCACTCCTCTGAATCATCCGCAGGTGTCCTCTCCCCTGCTCCGGTTCCATCACACCCCCTCCTCCTCCTCCTCTCTCTCTCTCTCTCTCTCTCTCTCTCTCTCTCTCCTCTCTCTCTCTCTCTCTCTCTCTCTCTCTCTCTCTCTCTCTCTCTCTTCTCTCTCTCTCTCTCTCTCTCTCTCTCCTCTCTCTCTCTCTCTCTCTCTCTCTCTCTCTCCTCTCTCTCTCTCTCTCTCTCTCTCTCTCTCTCTCTCTCTCTCTCTCTCTTTCTCCAATTCTCTCTCTCTCTCTCTCTCCTCTCCTCCCCTCCTCTCTCTCTCTCTCTCTCTCTCTCTCTCTCTCTCTCTGCTCTCTGCTCTCTGCTCTCTCTGAATACTGAGAAAGGGGGAGTGAGCGGGGGAGTCGTGATTCATGCAGCGCCCCCTGGAGAAGGGAGACAGAGATATATTGGAGAGGAGGGACTCTGTTCACTGGACGTGAACACAGGGCCGTTCCTATTCATAACCACACACACACACACACACACACACACACACACACACACACACACACACGCAATACACACCTACGCCCACATGTGCTATTTTTAATGCGTAGAAAAAATTAATGCGCATAAATCTGATCCCCACACTTTGAAATGACGCAGAAAATCTCACGGGTGGACTGTTTCCCTCCCTCTTACGCACGCACGCACACACACACACACACACACACGCACACGCACATGCACACGCACACACACCCCCCCCCCCCCCCCACCTCGGACCACCTGCTGGTAGTCTAGGACCACTACAGCTGTGCCCTCATCGCTCCGCTCACCCGGGATCGACGACCCTCTGTGGCCTGAAGTGAACCGACCAGAGACCCACCAGAGGCCCTCGGTTAGCAGCAGCAGCAGTCATGTGTTGTTAATATCAGCGCTAAACAGTAAACCCCCCTCCCCCCCCCCCTCCCCCTCCCGTGCCTTGTTGCTCAATCCTCAACACAACACCTATCCACTGTTCTTCCCGGCAACGTTAAAAAATATTGGGATTTGTTGATGTGAGATGGTGTAGCCTTTCTCGGTGTGAGGGCTCTCTCTCTCGTCGGCTGGGGAGCAGGGAAGATGGGACGATGGGAAAGGGGGAGCGAGCGCTTCGGGCCAAGACAACTGTTATTGTAGCGGGACAAGCGCTCAGGCCGGGCTGTATTAGTCACAGCTAATGTACTGGAACAACACGAGGACGTCCGTGTGGCTAATTCCATCTGGACTCTGGGGCGTCTGCACCTCACCTCACCGGTCCCGTCCCCCTCCCCCCGTCCCCCCTGTCCCCCCGCCCCCCCCCCGTCCCCCCTCCGTCCCCCCTCCGTCCCCCCTGTCCCCCCACGTCCCACAAAACTGCAGGCACCTCCTCCAGGTCCTTCTTTCGCTTCTCAGCCCCCGGTCTGATTCCTGATTTTCCACAGTTATTAATAATAGGTTGCGTATACCAGGGTCCACCTGAGACACACACACACACACACACACATGCCAGCTGAAGACCCCTGAAGTCTTTTTCTTTCTCTTTCTTTCATTACAACTCCTGTGTAAACATTTGCTCGGGCCGACGTCAATTCAATTTGTCGGGCGGCCCCGATAAAAACCCCCAAAAAGAAAGGGACGAGCTGTGGGACGCTCTGACACGCAGGCGTGGGTGTGAAAACAGAGCGCCTAATGGCGCTGTTGATACGGGCAATAGAAGTTCATGGCAGGCGAAGGGCGCGCAACACCAAAAAACGTCAGCACACCGGACCGGACAGGACCGGACCGAACCCGACCGGGACCGGGCCAAGGTGGTCGGTCAGAGGGGTGGGGGGGGGGAGATCTCGCAGGGTCGTTTCTGAATTGGACCCGTGAGCAAGGGGGCCCCCTCATCCGTTTCAATACCAATTTGAAATAATAATCTCGTCTGGTCACGGGGAAGGCCAAGGGCCCCCCCCCCCCCCCCTCCCCTTGCTTTGAGCTGTCGTTGATTGAGCGTCAATCAGAGAGTCCGTGCAGCAGAGGGCAGGCGGTCACAGACCCTGTGGTGACAGGCGTGTCTTTAACCTCGCAAGCTGCTACGAGTCCGGGGATAAGCATGAATATTTGATTATTGTAAACGCATTTCAAACATTTTAAGCCCCGTTGAACTAATCCTAGAACCGAAGGCCGCTTGACGTTTTTTGCGCAGTGCGCTCCAAAAACGATGAAATATCACTTGGATGATCAAGAATAAACAGCTATTTGCTGTTTATTGTATTTTCCTCTTGCATGGGGGCTGAGGGGAAGAAGGGGGGGGGGGTCTGGTTGCCAGGCGGGTTTGAAGGAACACACATTGGAGCCGTCCCGCCGGCTTACTGACAGTTTACTGTGTAGCAGTCACATGTTTATTGGAAAAGCTACACACACCGAAATCAGACAGTGGAAATATAGATCGTCCAGGCGGCAATAACACTGTCTTGACAATATATTGTCAGTTAAATTACGCAGTGCAGTTGGCAGTGCAGACATTAGTTCTAGTTTAAATGACACACATGCACGCACGCACGCACACACACACACACACACACACACAATGTGTGTGTGTGCATGCGAGTGTGTGTGTGTGTGTGTGTGTGTGTGTGTGCATGGCTTTGGACCATGCACACAAGAGCCTGTGTGTTTGTGTGTCTATGTGCATGGTCCAAAGCCACACACACACACACACACACACACACACACACACACACACACACACACACACACCACAACAGAAATAAACACAGGTGCTTCCCCACAACCATCTCCCTAAATGCAGCATGCGTCTGAGTTTCCACGGTTGACTTTCATCTTGTCTTTCCACCTGGCTCTAACTCTTCCTGAGTAGGCCCCTTATCGTTCTCATCTCTCTCTCTCTCTCTCTCTCTCTCTCTCTCTCTCTCTCTCTCTCTCTCTCTCTCTCTCCTCTCCTCTCCTCTCCTCTCCTCTCCTCTCTCTCTCTCTCTCCCCCCCCTCTCTCTCTCTCTCTTCTCTTCTCTCTCTCTCTCTCCCCCCCCTCTCTCTCTCTCTCTCTCTCTTTCCCCTCTCTCTCCCCCCGCACAGGTCCTAGGCCGGGAGGAAGGCTCCCATGACACACAGGCAGCCATGCATGTTCTGTACCTTACATATTCATGGCCGCATGCCGTCATGTGTATAGAATATCACAGGTGGAGGGAAGAAGGGGGGGAGAGGAAAAGAAATACATGAAGACATTTCTTCTTTTTTGGTAAAAAAGAAAAATCAGTGCAGCTTTTGTAGTCCCCCACCGTAGTCTCCTGGAAGCGGTGTGGGCTGCAGGGGCACAACTCTGTCAGGTGCAATTAGATGAAGGCGGTTCCAGGAAAACCTGTGTGGCATTTTGTGCACATGATGTAAGTGAAGCTTACCTCATCTACCGCTTGCTAAGAGGAAATACACACACACACACACACACACACACACACACACACACACACGGACATGCACACACACATGCACACACGTGCACACATATTTGCACATTTTGGAACACGACTGTTGCCAGACATATAGATTGACACAGCTGTACAGCTACAAATTCGCATAAAAAGCACACACACACACACACACACACACACACACACACACACATGCACGTGCACCAGTGGCCTTGCCGACAATTCAATGAGCCTGGCCCATGTCCAGGGAGGTCCCCCCTCCCTCCCTCCCCCCTACCTGCAACAGATTGTTGATATGTCCTTGGTCGTGCATGGATATACGTACTAGTGTGCAATCAAACACATGCACGCACGCACACCCACACACACACACACAATATGAACATGTGCCAATCGGTGAGGCGCATGACTCGAAGGTGAGCCGAGACTCCTGCCACTACCAATCAGTCAGCAGCTCCGTGTCCCAGGTGGTCGGGAGGTGAGGGGTGGGGGGGGGGAAACCCCAGCGTCTGGGTCTGGTTCACACAGGTCTGACTGGACACCATTCATCTCGGTAGCCCCTCGCTCTACACTGGCCCGGGGTGTGTGGGAGGGGGGGGGGGGGGGGTGGGGATGGGAAGCGCGAGACACCCTAAGCACACATCCCCCTAATGTGAGAACAAGACTCACGCCACCCGATCGTTCTTCAGCGTGCGGGACGCTCATGTTAAACGGCCACCCCACACCACAGGGGTTTCGCTTACAGTAGAGCCGCGCTTGCCTTTCCCCGCCGCGAGGGGTCCCGGTATAGTCATCGCTGGTACAGTCACCACCGCAACCACCGTCGTCAAGGCTTTATGGAACCGTAGCTTGTTATAAATAAAGGTGTATAAAGCGTGCATTTTAACTGTCCTAGTTTTATTTTGATTCCATTTTTTTGGTTTTTCCTGGTGAGATCTTCAGAAACGGATGATTGCTTGTGTGGTTTGCCTCAGAAAAGGCTTGTTGCGCTGGCGATTGTTCACGATCATTAAGTAAACCTGGTTACAAACTGTTCTGTTCTGTTCTGTGCGCAGAAAACACACTCCCAGCTGAATGCTGTGAACAATCAACTTTATTAGTTATCTACACCAGAGAAGTGTATTAACTCCAACTAAGCGATGACTATACTAGGGTCTCGCCGAGTCAAGGCAGCTGTCACCTGCGTTTGATGCCCTCCCCTCTGTTTTCGTCATAGGGCCTCACCTTCACTGACCTTCACGACCCTCTCCCCACAGGTGCCTTGCAGCCTGGAGTACTGGGATGAGCTCCAGGACGCCTTCGTCCCGTACCGGGAGTTCAGCCTGTCGGAGAGCAGCTCCTGCCAGCTGCAGCTGCCCAGCCTCAGCCTCCTGCACCGGCAGAAGGAGCTGGTGGCCTCGGACCTCTGGAGGATCGTCCTGGGCAACACTGGAGACGCCGGAGGGGACGAGCAGAGGTGAGGGGGAGTCTGTCTGTCTGTCTGTCTGTCTGTGTGCGTGTGCGCACAAGTAGACGTTGAGTAAAGCATGCCAAATATAAATAAACATTCTTTCTATTAGCGCCCTTCAAACCAGAGTTACAAGGTGCTTCACAAAAAACAACACCACAAAATGTGGTGGGAGAAACAAAGCAGAACCTTTGAATAGGCGTTATAAAAATGTCCTACAAATGCCAGTCTGTACAGATGTTTGTTTTTTACAGTGTTTTGAGGCACTGAGGCAGGTTTGGACCATGGAACGTTTAGCAGACAAGGGGGGGAGAGAGAGAGAGAGAGAGAGAGAGAGAGCGAGAGAGAGAGAGAGAGAGAGAGAGAGAGAGAGAGAGGAGAGAGAGAGAGAGAGAGAGAGAGAGAGAGAGAGAGAGAGAGAGAGAGAGAGAGAGAGAGAGAGAGAGAGAGAGAGAGAGAGAGAGAGAGAGAGAGAGAGAGAGAGAGAGCGAGAGAGAGAGAGAGAGAGAATGGTAGAGAGTAAGGATGGTAGAAAGAGAGAGAGATGGAGAGAGGGGGTAGAAGAGAGAGGAAGAAAGAGATTGAGAGAAAGAGGGTAAAAGAGAGAGAGAGAGGCGGTGAGAGAGAGAGAGAGAGAGAGAGAGAAGAGAGAGAGGGAGCGAGAGCACATCACCAGCAGTGTTCCCTGCTCGCCCTCAACATCTGGCGAGCAGGAACGAGGAGAGAGGGGTTTGGAAGGCGTTCAGATCGGCCTAATGAGATTTCCCAGCACACAGAGTGGCTGTCAGGGCCCATCCGGATTCCTTCCTGCTTACCTTGAGTGTATCTAATCGAGGGGGTTAGGAGAGTCAGCCAGCAACAGTCCCCATCCCCCCCGTCTCTCCCCCCTACTGCCGTTGGCGGGTGTGGTGGGGTGGCTTGTACGGTACAGTCCTAGGCCCGGTTCTGAGTGGGTGGACTTTCTTGGGTTGGGTTCTCTGGGTCAGGCTGGAATCAATCCCAGCATGTATGGAAACAAGTCCAGGAGAAGAAGAGGTTTTTTCATGGTTGTGTTGGTTTATTCTTTATCCTATGCTATGCTCTGGTTCTATATCTATCTATCTATCTATCTCTCTATCACAACACATCACTCCACTTGGCATGCTGTGTGGGTACCTGAATCGAGAGTTCTCTCTCTCTCTCTCTCTCTCTCTCTCTCTCTCTCTCTCTCTCTCTCTCTCTCTCTCTCTCTCTCTCTCTCGGTCTCCTTCAATGCTCTCTCTCTCTCTCTCTCTCTCTCTCTCTCTCTCTCTCTCTCTCTCTCTCTCTCTCTCTCTCTCTCTCTCGGTCTCTCTCTCTCTCGGTCTCCCTGTCTGTCTCTCTGTTTCTCTTGCTCTCTCTTTCAATGCTCTCGCTCTATCTCGCTCTCTCTTTAAATGATCTCTTTCTCTCTCGCTCTCTCTTTCAATGCTCTATCTCGCTCTCTCTTTCAATGCTCTCTCTTTCTCTCTCGCTCTCTCTTTCAATGCTTTCTCGCTCTCTCTTTCAATGCTCTCGCGCTCTCTCTCTTTCTCTTTTTCTCTCCCCCCCTTCCTCCCCTTCTCCTACTTCCTCCGGGGCGTTCGGGGGGACTTTGGGTGGAAGTGAGCGGCCAAGCCTACATTCTGTGTGGCTTAGAGTTCTCCTCAGGAGGAGGAGGAGGAGGAGGAGGAGGAGGAGGAGGAGGAGGAGGAGGAGGAGAATGGGAGGAATAAGAAAACATGTAGGAGAAGAAACAGGGAGATCCCCCCCTCCCTCCCTCCCCTCCCCTCCCCCTCCCCTCCCCTCCCCTCCCCTGCCCAAAAAAAAAAAGTAAGGTAGGAAAGAAAGAAAAGAAAAAAAAATAGGCACCGCACCAGATCCAGTGTAAAGTTAAATATACATCTGTGTTCCATTATAATCATACTCCAAACACTACATTTCCTTTATGTTTCAATTATTTGTCCTTTTTGATCAACATTGATTCCCCCTTTTCCGTACCCGCGCGTTTCATCCGCTTTACTTTAAAAAATAAAAAATAAAAAAAAAACCACACCACTTGAACCCCGCCATGCCGCCCCGCCGCGAGTGGTAGTCGTGAAAATTGTCAACATGCGATGCTTATCTTTTTAAGACCCCGCTTCCCTGCACCACCAGTTCAGTGCTCTTTTTATTAGTATAAATATGTACTTTTTTTCTTCTTCTTCTTCTTCTTCTTCTCCTTCCCCCCCCCCCCTATTCTCTCTCTCATTGCCGGTGTTGAGCGTTCCCTGCTGTTTATTGGTGGATCATGGTAGCAGCAAATTACAGAGAGCAAATGGTCATTCACTTCAATTACCTTCCATTCGCCGGTCGTCAGCCGTGACGCGACCGGAATGAACCCATCATCATCGTCGTCGTCGTCGTCATCATCATCATCATCATCATCATCATCGCTGGCTCTTTTTCCTTGGCTCTATTAATATTTCCCCCCGGCAGCATTTTTTCTTCGCTGTGGTTTTGTTCGCTGAGATTGTTATGTTCTTTTTGAATTTTATTATTATTATTTTATTTTTAGAAAATTATATTTATTACGTTTTTCAGAATTAACACAACATTACGTCACGTACAATATATCCACATACATACAGTTAAAACAATCAAACAAAAAATAGAT
>CM051008.1:24070126-24085126 GCA_027704905.1 Muraenolepis orangiensis
AATATCTGCTTAAGAAAGCTGTTGTTGTTTCATGTCAAATGGTTGCTTTTAGGCTGCCTGCCTGCTGAAACTATATCAAAACAATAGAGAATCCCATCGGTATTTATAACTGGAAAGTCTTTGTCAGTCCAGAACGTTGGAGACTGGCCGCCGCCGCCGCCGCTGCTGCTGCTGCTCGTTGAAATCCAAGCTGCATCAGGAACGATACGGGTGTGTTTCGTTGCCATGCCGATGGAGATACACACGGGTGGGTGAGTCAGTGGGCCAGCTACGCACGCCGTCCTGGACCAGAGACAGAGAGACACAGCACGCAGACATCAGATAGAGAGATGGAGAGAGAGAGAGAGAGAGAGAGGGGGAGAGGAGAGAGAGAAGGAGAGAGAAGGGGAGAGAGAGGTTGGAATCCTCCTCAGGCACGCAGTGCCGAAGAGTCACCGTGGGCAGGGTTGGATCTACGCACACCACCACTCCGCTCCCGGGTTTGTTTCTCAGTGGGTGAGTCAAGTGTGACCGACTAAGAGAAACTGGAGCTTTCTTCTTTCCCATGGCCCGGTAATTAACGGACACACACCAACGGCAATCCGCAGTGTAAATACTGCAAGTAGTCTGTACCAGAATGTGTCAAACCGGGAGAACCAAGACGACCGGCCGGCGGCTGAGCGGTAGCCAGGAAGGTTGGGCTCATAGGTCAGAGGTGAACATCTTGGACCATTTTAGTATTCTGACTAGAGATTAAACAAATGAAGGGAGACTTTAGGGAAGAGGAAAGATGTGGAAATCGATAGTGCATGCGTGCGTGTGTACATGCGCGTGTGTGTGTGTGTGCGTGCGTGCGTGTGTGTGACTCAAGCTCGTTCGTCAGTTTCACTGTCTAGCTCCTTCCCTGGCGTGTCAACAGATATACCGCCCTCAGTGGCCCTGTCCGTTACTTAACGAGTCTCACACACATGTCATATTAAAAACACACACACGCACGCACGCACGCACGCACGCACACACGCTGTCATATTAAACACACCCACACACACGCACACATGCAAGCACGCACACACACTGTCATATTAAACATACACACACACACGCACGCACGCACACACTGTCATATTAAACCCACCCACACACACGCACACACGCACGCACGCACGCACACACACTGTCATATTAAACACACACACAGTCACACACGCAAGCACGCACACACTGTCATATTAAACACACACACACACACAAACATGCACATCTCCCACAGGACCAGACACACTGCAGCACATCATTAGACCCTCGGAGGTCAGAGGTGGTGGCTGGTTCCATTTTCCCAGACCCCGCTACAGTAGCACCGCGGAGCCAACGGCTGCAGACTTTTCCAGGCTTCCCAGCTTCCTCCGCGGACCGGCCGACCCCGGGACCGTCCCGGGGGACAACGGCACACCTCAGATACGCTCATAAATCCTTCAGCGGTCCTCCGGGCGGACGACACAGCTGGCCTCCGCTCCGTCCCCCCTCGCGGATAGAACGGTCCAGCAGCCTCCGGCCTGATTGGCCGAATCCACCCCGTCCCCATTTCCTTTGGCTCCCCCCCCCCCCCCCCCCCCACCGAAAAAATGTGTGTTTATGCTAAATTATTCTAAATCACACCGTTTATTATTATCGGCCTGGTACCATTACTGCTGAACTATGTCCACCAGCATTGGTTTGGGAACCGCAGGTCAATGGGGAGAATTCAAGCTTTTCTTTCAACATTAAATGGGGGGGGGGGGGGGGGGGGGGGGACGAGGACGAGAGGCGTATGTGTTGGAGTTGTGCTCGTGCTTGATTAGTGATTAATAGAAACACATCCAGAGCCCTCGAGCATACTCCCTGTTCCGCAGAGAGAGAGAGAGAGAGAGAGAGAGAGAGAGAGAGAGAGAGAGAGAGAGAGAGAGAGAGAGAGAGAGAGAGAGAGAGAGAGGAGAGAGAGAGAGAGAGAGAGAGAGAGAGAGAGAGAGAGAGAGAGAGAGGAGAGAGAGAGAGAGAGAGAGAGAGAGAGAGAGAGAGAGAGAGAGAGAGAGAGAGAGAGGAGAGAGAGCGCGCACGTTGGACCTCACCGTGTAGCCAGCAACCTCCTCCTGATATCCCGCTCTGTCTGGAACAATCTGGGGACCCATTCTCATCTTTCCGCGGCCTATCGCTTGGTCACAATTCAGCGCTCCAAAAACAATGTCCCGCATTCCCCAGCGCTCCACCGCAACACCGCAGCCAAGACTCTCATGAGAAAGAAAGACGTTGGACTCAGAAAGGGGGGGCAGGGGGGGCTGCGTGGGGGGGGGACAGCTCAGAGCCCCCTCCCCTCTCTCTCCACCCCCCCCCTCCCCTTCCCTTTTGCCTCATATCCCTACTTTTTGCATCTCGCCATAGTTTTAGATCGGCGGTTTCTGACCTTCTACCATTTAAGGTGTACCGCTAAATGGTCATCAAGACGTTTGGCGGACCACCTCACAAACGGTTAAATGATGGATAAATACGCACGCAGTGGCTGAGCAAAAGAGAGAGCCAGCGCCCCCTCTACGCACGGTTATTACTGCGAGGAGGCCGCAAACAGTGGGAAGGAAAAGTTTCATGCTCCCAATTTAGCTCAAATGAACACAAAACATACATGGAAAACGTTACAATGGAGAACATATGACAGAATGCACAAAGCCACACTGTCTTACAATAATTACTACAAGCTTACAAGCTAAGTTTACTGAACAATATTTAAAATATACTGTGAGAAGTAGTTTTATCTTGAATAATTTTTTTCTATCACTGTAAATGTGTCTTATTTCAAGTATAAAATATAAAATCCCCCACATACCACCTGCAGTACCCTTTAAAAAACACTGGTTTGGATGACCTTCCAGCCGTCCCAGCTTTTCACCAGCGTTTGTGGGATTTGTTTTCCCACTCTCCTCCCGCTGACATGCAATAGGTTCTTATTATCCTCCGACAAGACCGCCGGTCTGTTATGATACCGCCAGGCGTACATCCCCGGGAAACATTCCTCTCTCTGCACAGCGTGTCCCGGAGGGAGCGTTCTCTCTCTCTCTCTCTCTCTCTCTCTCTCTCTCTCTCTCTCTCTCTCTCTCTCTCTCTCTCTCTCTCTCTTCTCTCTCTCTCTCTCTCTCTCTCTCTCTCTCTCTCTCTTCTCTCTCTCTCTCTCTCTCTCTCTCTCTCTCTCTCTCGACGCGGAGGAGAGATTAACGTAATTATCGTGTTGATGAGGTTCCAGCGGCTCCAAGTCCGTGTTTGCTTTTCCACGGTACGTCCCGTCAAACAAGGCGGCGGTGGTGGTGTGAGCGGTTAGAGGCGGTTAGGTTTCACCCCGACCGGCCGGGCCGGGCCGGGCCTTGAAACCCACTAGACGGTACGGCAGTAAGGGGTCCGCCGTCGGGCCTGTGGGCCCGGGTACATCACCGGAGACCCGGCTCGGATTGTAATCCACGCAATTAAGATGAAAGACGTTTCAACCGACGGTAAAAAGAAAATTGTTACCATAGTATTCTGCTCTCCAAGACCATAAACCGTAGACCAAGTGTGCGTATTGTGAAAGATGTTCTCATCGTTGAATACGGCTCAAACTCAATTCAAAGTGTTCCTTTCTGATACTTTATAGTATAAATCGTATGTATACGATGTGTATATATGTATATATACTTAACAATATATGGGTTGCTTTTTTAGGCACAAGGCTCGAAGTTATGCACAAGCCGAGGCTTGCAGCAGCAGCCGCGGCCCCGCCGTAGGTAATTTGACGAGTCTTTTCACCACCACTTAGTTTATTGTTAACACAGGTCATCTCACATGGTGGACTACTTAGGGAGCCACTAGTTGTAAATGCTTCAACACCTCCACTCAGGTCCGTCTCAGTTCACCCAGCCCAGCCTGGGCCCGGACCAGCGGGTCGCCTGCTCCAACGCGGCGAGGTGTGTGTACACACACACACACACGGTACATATGTGTGTGCGTGCAGGGCGCGATATGTGTGTGCGCAATAGTCTGTATTTGTATTATTTAGTGATAGCCGTTGTTGTTGTCTGTGAAGGTGAGCTTGTCCTGTTCTGTGAGAATGAGAATGTACTCTTGACGCTCGTGTCGCAGGAAGAAAGGCATCCTGGGAAAGTGAGCCGTCAGCAGCAGCGCCGCCGATCTTGAAATCTCAAACTCTTCGCCAACACGTCCCCGTGCAGAACCGCGGCTGCTCGCACGCTGCGTTTTAAATTACTTTACAACAGCCGACCTTCATAAACCTTTGCCGTGTAAACACAAGGAGGCCGGGTGGCAGCTGCCTCGCGGCACCGCGTCTGTAGACTTTGTGTTGAGAATCGCGGAAACCCTCGGGTTTCATTAGAGCGTCCGCTTTACTGTGGCCGGCGTGGTTTCATTTGTCAGGGAACCTAAACTTGAGTCTGGAAGTCTCCTTCCAGTACAGCGGTGCATTGTCAGGCCGGCGTGAGACCGGCGTCGGGAACCATCCATTCCTGCTGTCAGAGCAAGGGGGGGGGGCCCCGCCAGGCCTGTCTGTGATGCGGCCTCGGGACACCAGTTGTGGTGAAGCTGGGGGGGGCTGCCCGAGGTCTGGTCTCGCCCGGGTTCTCGAGTCTGATCATATACACTCCGGCTTTGTGACAGTGGATATGTGTGCCTACCCCGTCTTGTACTGCGTGGTACAAGACGTACCACGCAGTACTGTACGGTGTGTGTTTTACAGTGCTGTATTGTAGATTGATGCAGACGCGCACATCTGTACGTGCGAGCTTTTGATCCGGTTTTAACATAAAGTTGAACATGAAGCTGTGCGTCGGTACTGTGCGTTCGTGTACGCGTTCACACCGGTGCAGAACATAGACTGGGACATGCTCTCTGGCCCTCCCCGGGTCGCTGGATGAATCCCCCTCTACCTCCCCGCAATGTGGTTCCCCTGCTCTCCGTTGACAGTTCCTCTATTGTCACGTCTCTGGTCGGCACAGACACCGGCCCTGTCTGCGTCTCCTCAAAGGCCCTGTATGACTGGGATCTGTGTGTGTGTGTGTGTGTGTGTGTGTGTGTGTGTGTGTGTGTGTGTGTGCGTGTGCGCGCTTGAGGTGGGAAAGGCGTAGAACAGTGCTAGTCAACCGTAAAGCCTTCAACATCTCCGCTGTGTACCCACACAATGGCGCTCTCTCTCCTCTCTCTCTCCTCTCCTCTCTCCTCCTCCTCTCCTCCTCCTCCTCCTCCTCCTCCTCCCACCTCCTCTGGACCTTCTCCCAGCACGCCGACCGCTGCTTAGACTTGCAGATCGGCTTCACTTTGATGCTCCCTCCGCTTCATTCTTTGGGGTTTGGAGGAGGCGGCCAAGGAGAGAGAGAGAGCGGCGCTGCAGATGAACAGCTGTCGGAGCCGCCATGAGTCCCTCATGTTACGCCTTTAATACGCGACTCGAACTTGTCCTAGCAACCAGGCGCTTGTCTTTCTCTCTCTCTCTCTCTCTCTCTGTCTCTGTCTCTGTCTCTGTGTCTGTCTCTCTCTCTCTCTTTCACTTACACACACAGTTGCGGTGGTGTTTTGTGCCGAGCCGTTCTGCTCTCGGTCCTCTTCCTTCTTACCTTTCCCCCTGACTCAGCAGAAAGATTCGCCGGGCACAGATCCTCACTTCTCATTGTCTGTGGGTAAACCTGTTTGTCGTTTGCTAGGTGGTACCCTGGCCTCAGATCCGTTCACTGCACTGTTTGAGGCTTCTGTTCCCATCGTCCCCTCGACCCTGCTGCAGACAGACACACACACACATGCACACACGCACACACACACACACGCACACACACACACACGCACGCAACACAGGGGGTCTCAACGCGACACAGGGGGTCAAAGGCTTCCTTCCAGACCACTTCCAAATGTTCCAAATGCTATAATATGGAGGATACAACTAGCCAAGGGATCTAATTGAATCTAGAGAACCTTAGTTTAGTGAGTTTAGATTTCACGTCGGGGTCGTTAACGTTGTTGTAGTGCCATGAATATTTCTGCGATTTCAAACGGACTGCAGAAATCCAGCTATTGTTGTGGTTGGCGTTGGCGTACGTTCTACTGGATGTCTGCGAGACAACGCTGTTGTCTAATTGGAGGGAACGAGGGGATGTAGGATTGGTGCTATTGGGTAGAACCGGCCTCCGACCACACCGGAGATCCACAGACACTGATTGCATCTTTGCACTGCAGACGCACATTTTGAATCACTGTCGCGCACCCAAGCACAGTCCTAGGTGGGTGGGTGTGTGTGTGTGTGTGTAAGAGAGGGGTGTGTGTGTGTGTGTGTGTGTGTGTGTGTGTGTGTGGTGTGTGTGTGTGTGTGTGTGTGTGTGTGTGTGTGTGTGTGTGTGTGTGTGTGTGTGTGTGGTGTGTGTGTGTGTGTGTGTGTGTGTGTGTGTGTGTGTGTGTGTGTGTGTGTGTACGCGGCACACTGTCCAAACTGTAACTTTGTTTTCTGTTTTTCTTCTTTACTCTGTATGGAATATTTTCTTCCATGTTGGTAGTTGCTTTTGAGTCATTCAGTGTGTGTGTCTGTGTGTGTGCGCGCACACACGCGTGCGTGCCCCGCATGGTTCCAAAAGAGCCACATTATCAAAACTGACATTTGAGAGTCTGCCATGTGAGGTAACCCCTCTCTCTCTCTCTCTCTCTCTCTCTCTCTCTCTCTCTCTGTTGACCAGGAAGTGGATAGTCATTGTTTTGGTTACGACGGGCGGCTTACCGTCTCTCTCAGGAAACTTTGATCATAATGACTTTCTCGTGGGCCTCGGATTAGGCCACGACGGGCCCAGCTGTAGACGTGACATCGCCGCCGCGATGTGGACTTTTCGGTCGGTTGATTGACTCATTGGATATAGTTTACCGTTTTGGTGGGCCGGCCGTTGGGGGATTGTCCGGAGTTCACACCGTTTTCTGAGCCGTGTGTCAGAGCTTGTATGTTGATATTTTTGCTCGCCGGTTTCCATGACGACGGACAAATTTTCAGGGGGGTGCAACATTTCAAAAACAGGAAATTGGGTGCGCGTGTGCAACCGAGGCAAGGTATGCGGGCGATGATGCGCGCGCTATGTTTTACCGTCACTCATGTGTTCCTGATCTAGATGATGAAGATCTGACATGGTCACCGTGTTGAAATAAAGCGGGATTTAGATATCGTCATCGTGACCTTTTTTGATATTTGATTTCGGGCAACAGGTGTTCATGGTTAAATATTTAAGTTCCGTCATTATTTCGCCTGAGATGTCCTGAGTTGTTTAAGACACATCGAGGGTCATGATATGTTTAACATCGAACACCTGAGGGGCTGCACGTAAGACCGGCGGGATCACCGGGAGGTCAGCCAGCTCGGCGCTAATAACACTTTCCCTACTAGAGAGATCGTGAACTTTGTGTCGGTAACCCAGGACCTCAGATCTCTCCGTCTGACATGCGACTGAGCTTTCAGTGCTGTCCCGGGTCAGAACAAGCAGTGAGGTCCAACAGTGTCTTATCACAGCAGTTCAGTCACCCAGTACCGCTAAGGTTATGTTACGGTTATCTGTTTATTGCACACCACCATCACAGGATTTCGGCGAACCCTTCTACGCGCTTTAGATATGGCCCTACATTTGGTGAAAATTCCTCCATAATGACAACCTTTGACGTGCAATTGCGAGACCGCGTCCTATCGAAAAATGCCCTTAAAGCTTAAAGCTCCTATTAAGAAATATCGGAAGTAAATGTTGTCAGCAAATATTCCCGAGATAAGCTCACGCAAACTCGTACATGTGAAAGGAAAGCTGCGTCCCCGTCCCGTAAAAGGAATGGGAATGATGCACAGTCATTTGTCAGATACTCTTGGTCCAAGAGCCTTATCAAAAGTGCCTCGGGTAATTTCAGGGTGGGACCCTTTGGACAGGCAGGCAGCCACACATCGCAATGGACTGACAAAACTGTTCCTGATGTCATAGTCAGGATGATAGCTGCGAGAATAAGATACTGGGTACTTGGTCAACAAATCAGTGGAAAACACCACAAAAAAAAAGAATTTGGGGGGAGTATAAATTCAAACACAATAAATCTCGCTCTATCGGAGAGGAAGATAAAGAGTAAATCAGGGAGGGAGACGCGGTGTTGTCCAGGCCCCGGCGTGGCCCGGGTCCAACCACCCCCGGGGTCAGTGTATTGATAATGAAATCTGTGTGGCTGCTGGACAGTTTAATGATGCCTAAGCATATCCCTTCCGTGAGCTCGCTGGAGGCCAGGAATGTGCTGGAAATGCTGGAAATAGCGGAGCGACATTAGCCAACCTTAATCACGCTCGATCCCTCTGGATTTAGCAACAGAAAAGCGTGGGTTGGGTTTTTTTTGGGGGGGGGGGGGGGATGTTTTGGGAGATTTGTTTTGTGTTGTGTTTCTTTCAAATCAGATGTGCTACTTATGAGAGCGGCGCCGGTATGGTTATCCGTCGTTAGGCCTTCTGCTGTTAAGATGCAGTTAGGATACAATGGTCGTCACTGTCACTGTTTACCATCCCTGCCCTGTGTGACTTAACTGATCAATATGACCCCTATATCCCTCACTTGACCTTGCTACACTTCACGTGTACTCTGTTCACTTCACAGTAGAATGGCGCTGACACGAGATGAAAGATGGGCTTCTTGTTCGTTTCGTAGAAATTATTTTTCTGTCAACCAAAGCGTGGGCGTAGGGGCTGATATGAAGCTAATCGTGATTTAGTATTCAATATTAAAAAACGGCCTCTTCCAAGAATTCTGTGACTTGAGTATTTGTGTGTGTGTGTGTGTGTGTGTGTGTGTGTGTGTGTGTGTGTGTGTGTGTGTGCGTGTGCGTGCGTGCGTGCGTGCGCGCTGTAGGCCTCTTTCTTTCTTTCTCTGCTGTAAAAGTCTATGAGATGAATAGAACGGTATTTCACTCGGTTGCCATCTGATTATTAGATCTTTACGAGATATACTATACGTCGACTCGTGTGCTCCTCGGTCCGCGGGTTGAGTTCGGTTCACCTGTTAGCCGTACGCCGTGTTCGTGTTACACGTGGAGCGCTCGATTCACATTTTTGTTGTTGTACTGTTTACGTTGCGGTCGCATGGCCCGATATCAGATATGTGACAGATCGAGAACCGCATGCGAATGTGGCTCAGATCTGATTATAGAAAAGATCGGATTGCATGTGATATGTGTTGTTCGTACTGCTCCGAAAGAATCCGATGTGTCACATGTGGCCCCAAAAAACAGGCCACTTTTGGCCTTAGTCGTCTTGGCACGGCGGCCTCGTCTAACCATTCCCACATAGTTTTTCCCCCGAGCGCTGTAGCCTGCCCGCCTGTCCTCTGGGCTCGGAGCATGCCCTCAATCTAAGGGCCGACGACAGCGCGGTATGCTAAAACCTACCATGGGTAATTAATGCACGGACGGGCTTCAACTCCGCTTAAGACTTTTGGTTTCGGTCACGACTTAAACAAATCGGCAAGTCCTGGTCCAATGTCACGGCGCTCCGGTTGGTCTGTGGATGCCGCATCGGCCTTTAGAAAACTAAAGTTTTACTGGTGTATCTTTCGTTCCCTTTGCGTGTCACCGCCGTCGTTACGTGGATGACAGCGACCACAGGGGCCGTTTGAAGTGTGACGGGAGAGACGCCACAGCGCCATCTCCCTCGAGGGTCGGCCCCGGTCACGAGAGCAGATCAATGGGCAGGGATGAACCACAACTGACATCGCAACTCGGTTTTTGATGTTTCACTCGTGAGAGGTTCTGGGCCCAGGCCCCGGCCCTAACAACGTTTTAACAACACGCCGGTCCCCAGGTGAACGCAGAAAATAACCCAGGGGAAGAAACCCAGCGGTGATTAAGCGTTAAGCGTTTGTTTTCCGAAGGGGCACTGTTGGCCGGTCTTCGGCGGTCTTTTCGAGCCTCCAGGGTTCAGGAGTGGTGACCTTCTCCGCCTCGACACTTTGCAGTTGGGTCCACGGAGGTCGGAGATCTGAGAAATGATGTCATTGCGCTTTGACCGATCTTGAAAGCGAAATGCAAACGCCGGCTTTGATTAAGCGTGTTATTGTAATGAAATCCGTCTTCAAACGGTGAGTTGCGAGCGCGACGCCGGGAGATACGCCAAAGGTCTCGGCTATGATGTGAAGGGTGCTCTCTGACCCCGGCGGGTCATTTGTTTTTCTTTCAGGCGGCTCGGCTAAATGTTTGGCAAGTCTCAAAGTGTAAATCATTGCACGCACAAATATTATTTTTTTTTTTCATTTGATCACCTCAGGAAAGGTGTTCCTCCGATCATATATGTTCTGCCTCAGCCATTTTCATCTCTCCCGTGCTCTCTTTCTTTCTTTCTTTCTTTCTTTTTCTCTCTCTCTCTCTCTCTCTCTCTCTCTCTCTCTCTCTCTCTCTCTCTCTCTCTCTCTCTCTCTCTCTCTCTCTCTCTCTCTCTCTCTCTCTCTCTCTCTCGTCCTGTCACCTTTTAAGTTGTGTTGGCAGCGTAGCCGACACGCAAGAGTTCACGGGGTCAGAGGTCAAACGTATTGCCTCGAGGGAGCAGAGAGAGGGGGGGGGGGAGAAGGCCTAAGATCTCCCTGCATATTTATGATACCGCTCCCGTATCGCGGGCCTTCATCCCCGTCACGACACTGGCGGTGTTTGACAAATGGATTTTCCCGTTGTGTCGTGTAGTGCTCAACATCCTGTGGGGGTAGAACATGAGTATAGATAGTCTGTGAATGAGCTCACTTAAGCACAGATGTGACCTGTACACACCACTACCAGCGCATGTGAGTGTGCGTGTGTGCGTGTGTATGGGTGTATGAGAGACGGTGAGCCACAGACTCAGACTCAGACACACACACACACACACACACACACACACACGTGTGTGTGTGAGTCTGTGGCTCTCCGTCTCTGTGTGTCAACCAGGGTCTGGATGAGAGAATCTGTATTTTTTGTTTTTGTTTAGGTGCAGGCCGGATTGGACTGACCAATAACTTTGGTCAGGAATTCTTTGGAAAATTCTGCATGAAACATCTATAATGGCTTCCGCCCCTTGTAGATGTTTTTGTATGTCTCAAGATAATGGTCCTTTGGGTACACTTCCTCCTCTTTTTCTTCTTCATCTTTGTCATCGTCTGCGTATCTGCGGACAAACCCAAGCCACACGCATTGATCTGGTTGGCTCCGGAGTGATGGATACCAAGCCGTAGCGGATCAGAGCCAACCGATCGGCCTCATATTTAGAACTTGTGGAGAACAGAGCCTGCCGCATCCATCCAAACACACACACACACACACACACACACGCACACACACCTAGACATACGTCCACTCTCAGGCTCACACACGTGAAAGCTTGAGAGCTTCCACATTAGCTGTTTTCCTCTGAGCAATTGTGTGTGTGTGTGTGTGTGTGTGTGTGTGTGTGTGTGTGTGTATGTGCAATTGTGTGTGTGTGGGGGGGGGTGACCGTTCCATCGGCAGCACAGCCTGTGTGTCCCTGCTTGGCAACAAGTAAACAGGAACTCATGTCATTCCTCTCTTGCCGGCCAAATCGCCTAAACACAGACTGGGCTTGTTTACCCGCCTCTTGCCCTGGAATAAATACAAAAGACACAGAGACTAACCCCTGATGTCTGGACTCTTCTGTCCGTCCGTCCGTCTGCCTGTCCCACCATTTCCGTCCGTCTGTCTTTTTCCCTCATCAACCTGTCTGCCTATTTTCAATAGGTCAATATTGAAAATCTGTACGTCAATCTGTACGTCTGTATACGCCTGTCTTGTCGGTCTGTATCAATCTGTCCACGTGTCTCCCCTTACCTGTCCTGACTCCGTGCGTCGTCTGTCACTCATGCCTGCCTGTGTGTGGTGTCTGTCGACAGTTGCTGCACATCTGCATCGAGGGCTGGGGGAACTGGCGCTGGTCGGAGCCCTTCAGTGTAGACAACGCCGGCTCCCTGCTGAGAACCATCCAGTACAAGGGCCGCACGGCCTCCCTCATCATCAAGGTGACACAGCTCAACGGAGTCCAGAAACAGGTAAGCTTCTTCTTCTTCTTCTTCTTCTTCTTCTTCTTCTTCTTCTTCTTCTTCTTCTGCTGCTGCTGGTGGTGTTTGAGGAGGGCCTCCCATCCATGGCACATGGGTGGTGTAGGGTGGTGCTGGTCCCTATCGTTACGCTCAGTGTTTCACGACGTGGTGTCGTTTGTTTGCCACCGCTCCACGCGGTTCAGCACTTCGTCCAATCGTCGGGGAATATGCCGATGAAGAGGTTTCCGACCGACACACACGGTCAACACAACACAACACAACACACGCCAGTTGCGTTTATGTTTTGAATTGAAAGTGTTATTCGAATCAGAGGAAGGGAGTTGCAGCGGCCTACCCCAGAGGACTGCTTCGTGTCGTCTGTCAGTACTAAACCCTGTTTCTTTTTTTCCCCCCGCCGACTCTCTTTGATGCGCCTCCGCCATCTGCGGCGTTACGATATTGTTTCTTATTAAAAGCAGACTGCGTTCCGCTGGGCTTTTGTCGTACGTGTCGTAGCACTAAAAACAAAAGCCTCTAACTACCCCCGCCCCCCCTCCCCCCTCCCCCCTTCAACCCCACTACCCCAAGAAAACCGAAAACCAAGACTGCAAGCGACCCATCTCCCGGTTTAAAAAAGACTACAGGCCATGTCTGAAAGATTGTTTTTTTTTGGTCTCCTCCACATCGCAAAGAATTCCGAGCGGATCGTGTCAATAGTCTGTTCAGCCGTTAGGACCGCACAACCGTGGCCCGAGCCCGCCCTTCCGTTACTGACCACACAGATGGCACGGAGGCCAGTCACCCGCCGCGGGCGACGACACGCAGTGTCAACGTGTCAAAGGTGTCACATGTCAAAGGTGTCACATGGCCAAGCCCCCTTTGTTCCACTCCCAGTCGTCCCCCCTACATTCCCGACCATTGTTTGTTTCCAGAAGCCTCCCGGACTGTTAAAAAATGACCCACGCAGACATATCAAGACACAGCCGCACAACCGCCCCTCCTTCCGGACCAGTCATGTTTAGACTCCATGTGGGATATAACGGGATATGAACGGGCCGCGTCCAGAACCGCGTGAGAACTAGTCCGCCGTTTTTGGTCCGGCATGGAAACCCGGCCCCGACCATCCTTCAGTGGCAGCCGATCACTGGTGCTGTGGAGCAGTGGATTTCATCAGCCGTGGTGCACGCACTCACGCACACACCCCGGCTTACACACACACACACACACACACACACACACACACCAGACACACACACACACACAATTGCTCACATCGCCCTATTCCGCCACGATAGACGGCCGTTGATTGTTCACAGCGCTCCCTGGTGTTCGTCTGCCGCTGAGAAATCTCCGGCGTGCGTTAATGTGACACAGATTTGTTCTCCCCGCTCGCCCACATCACAGGGCAGACACATCACAGGGCAGACGCATCACAGGGCAGACACATCACAGGGCAGACACGTCACGGGGTCGTCCCGCGACAACCGGAGCGAAGGCAGGGGGCCAGCCAGCTAGGGGAGTCACTGGAGGACACCAGACGACAGCCACACCCGACGATAGCCCCTTTCCAGAGTCCAGTGCATGAGAGGGCCCCTCGCCACTGGTCCTCCCACGCCTCCACCCCATTGTTTTGCAAATATTTAAAAATGATGGGGCTATAAAAGTCCAGCACCCAAAGTGTGAAACCGTACCGAAATGTTTTAGTCATGAATACCATGTCTCCTCAAAGGGAAAGTTTGTTCCGAGTCATTTCATACGTGGAATGCGTACACAGTGGTGAAACCCGAATGAGTCAATATAAATAAGGACTATTATTATTATTGTTAAATGTTCGATTTTAATTTTTTTATTTTTTTGGTGTGTCATTCCATTACAGTTGTTTAGCTCATGTACGTTTCTCTGTGGTTTCAGACGTCCCTTTGTCTCGTTGCCAGGTTCTTATGGGGTGTTTCTCCCCTCCTCTGTTCCTCTGGCCTTCAGTCCCCATGCAGCCTCCCTCCTTAGCGTCGAGCTCCTCCGCCTCTCCCCCCACTCTCTGTTGTGAACGTCTGGGTGTCTTGGGTGGGTCTCCTCAGGGGCCAAGTGAAGCGGAACATCGGGGGGAGATGGAGATGGAGAGGGAGTAAAGTGTGTCTCTGTGTGTGTGTGTGGGACCGGTCGGTGTGTGTGTGTGTGTGAGTGGACGTCGAGGGATGATCGATGAGGGGGGAGAATCGACCCTCTCAGTACATCTGAATTCTCCACATATCAAGATTCTCTTGATATGTCGCTTCTAGATGAGAGTTTGACGTCTGTTGTAACGTGTGTGTGTGTGTGTGTGTGTGTGTGTGTGTGTGTGCAAGCTAATCAAAAAGGCAATAATTCAACAACAAAGTTCAGCTACTAGCCAGGCCTCAGCAACAGGCTTGTAGCATCCAGATGCTCGTCAGACAGGCTCGGGATGTTATGTTGTTGTGCCAGCAGCAGTGAGTTGTTGTAGACTGTAGCATTTGATTGAGATGACCGCGTGGTGAATGACCGCGTTAAAGAAGAACACGTCGATGACAGTGTTGGTGTCGATGATTATCAAAGATACATCTTTTTACCATGTGGGGTTGGGGGGGTGTTTAGTAACTAACTCTCTCTGTCTCTCTTGCCCTCTCACTCTCTCTGTGTCTCTGTCTGTGTGTCTGTCTCTCTCTCTCTCTCTCTCTCTCTCTCTCCTCTCTCTCTCTCTCTCTCTCTCTCTCTCTCTCTCTCTCCTCTCTCTCTCTCCTCTCTCTCTCTCCTCTCTCTCTCTCTCTCTCTCTCTCTCTCTCTCTCTCTCTCTCTCTCTCTCTCCACCCAGATCACCATCTGCGGGCGGCAGCTGATGTGCAGCTACCTGTCGCAGGACATCGAGCTGCGGGTGGTGCAGCACTACGTGGGTGCCGCCGGTCAGACGGTGATGCGGGAGCACCGGGACTGCCTGGAGGCGGGC
>CM051008.1:24092626-24102626 GCA_027704905.1 Muraenolepis orangiensis
TGGGCTTACAACCAGGAGGCTCGTGGAGTACTCCCACTATCACCCTGTAGTCACACACACACACAACGACGCAAAGCTTACGGTTCCCCTTCTGCTTCTCTTCAAGCAGACGTGTAACCAAACCATCCCTGGCGTTCCTCTTAAAGCACAATAGGCTCTATTAATAATGTCTAAGTGGACCCTGTCTCCTTTAGCCAAGTAGAAACTGGATGCTCCCCGAAAGACAGGCCGCCATTAGAGACACTCCGGACACTTTGTTTGTTTCAAAGCCATAATTGACCCGGTGTTCGGTGCTTGAGAATAGGATTATTGACTGCTGCTTAGCCTCCACTGTGACCGTGGCGAATTACCGCTCGCCAGGGGAAAAAGTGCAAGGCGGCGGCGGAATGGAACAAAGGAGAGATTAAACCCAGCGTTGAGGTTTCAGGGGGGGGGGGGGGGAATAGGGGAAGGAAGGGAGTTGAACCGGGGGTCGTCCTGCGCGCTCCCAGCCGGGGAACAATGCGGACGGTCACCGAGTGTCACCAGACGACAGTCTTTTTTTCGACGGTATTTGAGCGAAAACCCCCACGTTCGCTGCGTTTACACGGGCGGGGGCCACAAAGTACCCGAGCGGCTTTCCAGCCGACGCACGAACCCCTGAACTTTGAGCTGTCGTGTTAACGTGGCGGTTCTGCGCCTCTGTCCCCCCCCCCCCCTAGGGAACAGAAAGACGCGTCCCACTACGCCGTGCCCATCTCCACCGGCCTCATCAAGCAGATCATCAACAAGGCGGGCGGGAAGGACCAGCCCCAGAGGGTCCTGGAGGACTTCTACGGCACCAAGTCCACCGCCGAGACGCCGTGGCCCTACATCAACAAAGACACAGACAGGTGAGTGGTCCTCACGCCAACCCCTGTACATCGTGGTGTCAGCTTGAAGAACGACATCACATATGATCCACAGAGAGAGAGAGGGACAAAAGGTCAACTCAATGCATTGTTACCGCCGCCATCGAAGATGGGACAGAGGTTATGTTTTTACCCCTGTTGTTGTCTGTTAGCAAGATAACTCAAAAGGTTACGTACAGGAATTGGACAAAACTTGGTGCTTAGATTCGGCGCAGATCTGAATCCCGATCTAGTGCAGTTCTTGGTGTGGGCTCTACTGAGGGCCGTCTAGTTTCTGATTGGTTCAACCGAGTGCCGAGAGACATCCTAGTTTGTACAGCCGTCACGTGGCAGCCAGGCCGAGCACATCAGAAAGACGGGGAAAAAAAAAAAAAAATTGCCACACGAGGATTCATTTTAATGTTGTTTAGCGTCATGTTTATTGATTTTGCCCCCAAACCCACCATGGGTACATGTTTTCATTTTAGTGTGAAGCAAGCATTAAAGTATTTCATATGACACCCAGCCGTCCAAAAATGTCCACAATTGCGCAAGGCGAGTCTCCTCCACGAGAGAGAGGCTACTCTTTAATTGCCGACTCTTTGTTGGCATAATAAAAATCCTGATGCTACAGCGCTGCAGGTCTGGTCCACGCAGGCCTACACACACAAGCAGGCGTCCCGCTGGCCCCCAGCGGACCGCAGCTTGTGGCTGTTCCCTGCCAAAGCCCCAACATTCTCACACATGGCTCCACATGGGTTCACGTTCCCTCAGAACTCGCCCAGGGTTCCCAAGCCCCCATTCTGTGTGTTTGTGTGTGAAAGAGGGCCCGTACATATGTGAGCGTTCGTGTGTGTGTGTGTGTGTGTGTGTGTGTGCGCGTGTGTGTGTACATGTGTGTGTGTGTGTGGGTGTGGCTGTGTGCGGCTATGTTTTTTTGTCACAAGGCAATCACATCTTGATAGCAGTAAGCCTAACCCTCGCCACATCCTCAGAGAGAGGCAGGCAAATACGCACACACACACACGTGCACGCGCTCAGACACACACACACACATTTTCTCAAACACATGCGCACAATGTACCACATTTCTGCTACACATATGGCCTACCTTGAGATTTCATACATGCATAATGGTTTATGAAACACGCTCACTCACACACCCTCTCTCACACACACACACCACACACACACACACACCCACACACACACACACACACACACACACACACACACACACACACAGTATCTCTCCCTCTCTCTCTCACTCACTCACACACACACACACACACACACACTTAGCGTTTGTCCCAGTGGTGGGTTGATATGTGGTGGTTTTGTGCTGGGTTTGTCTGTCAGTCAGACCTCTCTCCAGCCCGTGATGTTGGCCCAGTAGAACACAAAGCCCGGGGCCAAGGCCCATCTTCCCTGATGGGACGTGACAGTTTGCCCAGGACTCAAAACTCCCATCACCGGGTATGACGGAAGAGGCGAGGAACAGAGTTTGACATCTCCAAAAGAATACCCTTCCAAGCGGACCCGGTGGTTGGCGGCGGTCGACGCCGACGCGAGGTTATAGTCTGTTACCGTATATGTTTTCCTTTCTCCCGCCTTTCAGCGCGGGCGCCGTGTGTTGTTTGGACAGAGAGTGCAGCGGAGGATCCACCGACTTCAAGGGGGTGGGAGTGGGTCAATATTGTGTCTTGTGAGGGGCAGAGGAAGTTGAAAGCACTAAATGTTATTTTTATTCCCCTCTATTGGGAGTTCCGTGGCAGCGGGGCACCTCAGCAACCATAAAGCAAACATCTTCTAATGGTGTGTGCGTGTCTGTGTGTGTGTGTGGGTTGGTCTGTGTGTGTGTGTGTGTGTGAGTGCATGTGTGTGTGTAGACCTCCGAGGACCAGCATCACAGTGCTGGCAGGCCTTTGACAGAAGCTGCCTTGCGCATTTCTTTTAATTAGCCTCTTATGTGAGCCTCTGTAATGTGATTTATGAGCCGTGCACTTTGCTGCCCTTAACCCTGAAGTCATGAACACAAAACCGCCCCCCCCCCCACACACACACACACACATACACGCACACACGAACACAGACACACACACGCCCACCAAGCCTCAAATGCATGCTCTGCGTTACACACGCAAGTCATAAACGCACACAGAACACTAACAGAGTTCGGGTGGTGTTGTTGTTAGGGTGGTGGTGTCTACTACCAGACTGGAAGGTTTGGCTAGGTGGAGGAGGAGGAGAGCGGGCCCCCCCAGGGTGGAGACAGGGGCTCACGGTTTGTCTACCTCCCTCTGTTCTCTCTGGCGCCCAGCTCTGTTTGGGATTCAGAGACCGCTATGGCCATGAAACGCCTGTGGTAGCAGTCGCTGGACACATGGAAAAGTTGTGTGTTCTGTCTGAGAGTGTGTGTGTGTGTGTGTGTGTGTGTGTGTGTGTGTGTGTGTGTGTGTGTGTGTGTGTGTGTGTGTGTCACTGTGTTGTGTGTCACTGTGTGTGTGTGTCACTGTTTGTGTGTCACTGTTTGTGTGTGTGTGTCACTGTTTGTGTGACACTGAGGGTTTCTCTGCCCGTGTACGAAGGAAGGCTTCTCGCCCAGATGCCCCAGCACCATTGCAGCTGTTTGGGTCGGCACCAGTTGTTTGCAAACAGTTAGGTTGTTCTGTGTATGTGTGGTTTCTCAGGAGGTTTCCACTGTGTTAATGGTCAGTGTAGTGTTACTGATGTGGAAACAGTGTTGTTTATCTACATTACATTTAAATGCCCTTTTAGGATTGTCAAAATTCTGGTTTTTTTTCGTCTTTTTGGCGAGTAATTACAATGCCTTTAATCTTGTGGTAGTGTGGAAAGGGTTCTTCGCCAACACTAGTCATGTGGTCGTGTACCATTACAGCTCTGCAATTGGGTTTTGGGGATATTATGTATTTATAGTAATATGTTTTGGTAGAGGCCCAGAGCCTTGATGAACTAGAATCTCACTGCCCGCGGGACTGCCCTGGACGTTTTGTCTGACTGGTCATCTTGCCTGACACACCACACACACACACACACAGCACCATGTGTGTCAGCACTCATGTTGATGGTAGCCATGGCTGAAGTTTGTTAGGGGGAAAACATTGTGATATTTATATAAAAACTAATTTTAAAGGTATAAGATGTAAGAGCTATTAGTTGTGCAAGAAACGCAATAGCCGTCCGTCTGCTGTTGGTGAGTGAAATGCTCTGTGAGTAGATTTGTTTGCATTTATTGGGGTTAATTTTCAAAATCTTGCTCTTGTTAGCGGCTTGTTAAAAGGTCTGGTCTTATTGGCTCTTCTTATTATTGGCTCTTCTTCTTCGTCACCATTGCATAACCACTACTGAAGGCCCTTGTATGTGTCCTGTGTGTTCCCCTCCTCCTCTGCAGGTCTGTGCTGGAGCCCGTGGCCCAGTGGGACAGCCCCATGCAGGTCAAGCTGTCCTGCTGGAAGGGAGGCCTCAACACCCTGCTGGTGGAGCTACTGCCCTGGGCCCTGCTGGTCAACCACTCCCGCTGGGACCTGTGGCTGTTCGAGGGGGAGACCATCGTGCTGCAGATACCGGCTGGCAAAGTCATCGTGCCGCCCAACTTCCAGGTGGGTTCGACCGCTGAGTTTGATTTGTTTACGGGCAAAGGCGGGATGTCGTACATTAAGACAAGAGAACTACTAGTCACCAGAAGTGCATTTTGTTCCTGATAAGCCTCCAAGAGCAGAACAAGGGCTCAGGTAAAAGTTCAATAAGTTGGCTCCATAGATTTTGCAAAATAAGTTCATAAAAACAGCGGCAGCAACAAATGGTGAACCAATAGAAAAACACAGAGCTTATAAGCAAAAGCTAATGAACAAACGCTTTGGTTATCCTCCAGGAGCCCTTCCAGGTGGGCATCTACTGGGCCCACACCAACACGGTCCACAAGTCCACGGCGTTGAAGCTGGTCCACGAGCTGACCTCCCCGCGCTGGAAGGGGGGCGGCGGCTCGGACGTGGTGACCCTGGACGAGGAGGGCTGCGTGGAGGCCGACATCACCCTGGGAGCGCTGCCTGGGCGCCAGAAGGTGAAGGCGGTGGACCAGGGGCGTAGCGTAGCGTAGCAAGGTCGAACGTTTTGTTGTCCTGCTTTGAAATAGACATAATAGGAAATTGACATTTCAAATCGTTTTTTTCTCAAAACCAATGGAATATACTTTATTGTCCCCAAGGGTGTAGTTTATGATGGGGAATAATAACCAATATGTCACAACTGCCCCTTGGTAATTTATCGTCATTAAAAAAAGACTCGTTCCACCAACAGTGAGATGTACTAGATCTGCTTCTCCTTTACTTCCTAGGATGGGTTTACTTTGGGGACACTAGTAATATCCTTTACCTTCTAGGGTGCATTTACTTTAAGGACAAGAGTAATATCATTTACTTTAAAGACACTAGTCAAATAATTACCTTCCTAGGGTTTATTTTAAGGACACTAGTAGTATCCTTTACTTCTTAGAGTGGATTTACTTTAATTACAAGAGTAATGGCCTTTACTTCCTAGGGTGGACACTAGTAATATCATTTACTTCAATCAACTCTAGTGTTTAGTGTTAACACTTAAACCACACCCTTCTCCCCTGACTGGTCCACTACACCTCCTCCGCCCACAGCTGTGTCAGTTCTGCGTGTCGTCGGTGGTGAGGCAGGGCATCCAGGTGCTGCTGGTGGAGGACCGCACCATCCTCCTCAACAACACCACCCACACCGTCCACTACAGACCCCTGATTTCCGACCACGCCCTGGCCCCCAGCGACCAGGTACACACACACACACACACACACACACCATACACACACACACACACACACACATCATCCACCCACTACAGACCCCTGCTCTCCGACCACACCTTGGCCCCCAGCGACCAGGTGCACACGCACACACATACACATGCACACACTCAAAGACACACACACACATACTATCCACTACAGACCCCTGCTGGCCGACCATGCCCTTGCCCCCAGTATTCAGGTACACACACACACACATACACATGCACACACTCAAAGACACACACACACACATACCATCCATTACAGACGCACACACGCATCCACTACAGACGCACGTGCGCATGCATACACACACATACACACACACACACACACGCAGACACACACATGCATGCACACAAGCATGCACACACTCACTCACACAAACACACACACAGTCTCTCTGAAGACCTTCCCCTTCATGTATGTGTGCTGTGTATCACATTAATATTCACATCAGGCTAGCATTACGTTGTGGCTGAACTCAGGGCAGACTCAGTGAGATGTGTGTTTCACTGCATATTTACAGCTTTAATTCTGCTCGTTTATTCGGCAAGAAAGAAATCTTTAAAAAAAAAGATAAAAGATGAGAAGGGATACCACATATGTATTAATATACAACAAATAAAAGCGGACATCTGAGTTGGATGAGATGTGTGTGATATATCAAGCAGTTTTCCATCAGATCAAGTTCCCTCTCTCTCTCTCTCTCCCTCTCTTTCTCTCTCTTCCTCTCCTCTCTCTCTCATTGCATCTCCCCCTCCTCTCTCTCTCTCTCCCTCTCTTTCTCTATTCACCCCCCTCTCTCTCTCTCTCTCTCTCTCTCTCTCTCTCTCTCTCTCTCTCTCTCTCTCTCTCTCTCTCCCCTCTCTCTCTCCCCCTCTCTCTCTCCCCCCCTCTCTCCCCCCCTCTCTCTCTCATGGTTCTCACCATGTGGCCGTGGCACTTGGTGGAGACATTAGACAAACACTCAGAATTGGATGCAGGTTTCCCTTCTGTTGCTTTCATCTGCCGCTTGTCCCCAAAGACAGCGGCAGAGTCGCGGTGGTGACATCACTGCCCCCCCCCCCCCCCCTCCCCCCCGCTCCTTCAGATCCTCTTGACGGGGAGGATGGCATCGCCAGTCACCACTAATTGACTGAGAAACCTTTAAGGGCGAGAGAGAGAGAGAGAGAGAGAGAGAGAAAAAAAAAGGGGAACAGAGCAATGCTGGCAGTGGGCTTAACAATAACACAGGCAGGAATGTCTTTTGTAGTCCGGGTTAGTCATCGTGTTCAGGGCCTGAGCCCGACAGCGCTCGCTGCTCCCTGGCTGCTAAACCAACACAGCAGGGGAGCTCTGCTACCAATTTGACGCTGAGCTCTCGCCGGGCACAAGACGACAGCGCAATAGCAGCAATAAGCAATAGGCTTTGCCGTGTGTCTCGTTTTGTCATATATTGTACTTCTTCTTCTTCTTCTTCTTCTTGTTCTCCTCGTCATGCCGGTCCCATCACGTTTATTCTCCCTGGCTGCTAATTTTGGTGACTTGTATTTCTCGCTTGCCTTATTGTTTTTCTTTTCTCTTCTGATTGTGATCTGCTCCATCTGATCCTCCTCGTCGCTCTACTACCCTCTCTCTCTCTCTCGCTCTCGCTCTCTCTCTCTCTCTCTCGCTCTCTCTCCCATCTTTCTTCCTATTCTACTCTCCTCTTCCTTGTTTTTCTCCTCTGTTTGCCCTCTCCTCTCTCCTCACCTCCTCTGTGCTTCGTCCCCTTCCAGGCCCTCGATCTCCCGGACTCGGCGGCGATCACCCTCCCCCCCGTGGCGGAGGGCGGCCCGCCCACGCCCTGCCCGGTGCCCTGCTGGGACCAGCTCCTGGACGGCCTCCCGGGGGAGGCGGACTCCTCGCCGCCCCTCAAGCACATGCTCTTCAGCCTGGACGGGGCGTCCTGGAGCCTCCCGGCCATCATCCGAGCGGACTTCCTCCGGCAGAGCGTCTCTGTTCCGGGGGAGGCCGCCGCCGGAGGCGGGGGTCTGATTAGCAGGTGGGTGCTATGCTAAGCTATGTGGGTCCAGCTATGAGTCTGACATGCAGGGTAGCAGCCAGGATACACACCCCCTCTGCCCCTTAAAACGTTGTTTATAGTCGCCCCCCGGTGGCGTGAACCGAATACAACCTCGATCGTGGCCCTCGCACTCATTCGGCGACACACAGAGCGCTAACCGAGCGACCGCGCCAATGGGACGCTCGAAGCGGTGGCTAAAATGGAAATGCTGACTATAGCCCGGAACACACGGGCGTCTGTGTATCTTGCCTTCTCTCACTCTTGCTCCCTGTCTTCCATTTCATTGTCCCCCCCTCCCCCCACCACCCACCACCCCTTTCCATTTCCTCTCGCCTCCTCTCGTCTACTTTCTTCCCGGGTCCTCATCTGGGGTGGCCTCACTACAAAGCTCTTCTTCTAGGACTCTGTTTGGACAGCTTCCCCATTACAAGGGAACGCGGAGAGTGTGCGTAATTAGGGCCCAAGAGCAAAGGATTCTTATATCATGGCTTCCTTCACAGATACAGACTTTTGTTCTTTGATTGGCCAGCTGCGCTCGACTCTGTGTTTGCGTGTGTGTCCCTGTGTGTGTGTGTGTGGGTGGGGGGGGGGGTGTGTCCCTGTGTGTGTCCTTCTGTGTGTGTGTGTGTGTGTGTGTGTGTGTGTGTGTGTCTATGTGTATGTGTGTGCTTGTCCCTGTGTGCGTCACTGCGTGTTTGTGTGTCATTGTGTGTGTACGTGTGTGTCCTTCTGTGTGTGTGTGTCTGTGTGTATGTGTGTGCTTGTCCCTGTGTGCGTCCCTGCGTGTTTGTGCGTCATTGTGTGTGTACGTGTGTGTCCTTCTTTGTGTGTGTGTGTCTGTCCAAAAAAACAACGCATGTGTCATGTAGAAACCCAATCACACACACACACACACACACACACACACACACATATACTCGGGAGTTTTCAAAGTCAACAGATGCAACGCCTGTGTTCAATTATCGCCAACGGATGCCTCTCGGGGGGACGGAGAGACGTATTGGTGACATATCGGTGTAGATTACACCGTGCTCGATGTGTGTGTGTGTGTGTGTATGACGTAATGCCTAGTGTGTGTGTGTGTGTGTGTGTGTGTGTGTGTGTGTGTGTGTGTGTGTGTGTGTATATAACATATTTTTGTGTGATTGTTTCAGGGCTTTTGTGCTCACGTATCAGGAGCACCTGGGGGTGACGTACGTCAGCCTGAACCTGGACCCCTGTCCCCGCATGGTCATCCACAATAAGTGTCCCGTCCCCCTGCTGCTGAAGGAGAACATGAAGGGTAGGACGCTACCGCTACTGCTACCGCCGCCGCCGCCGCCGCTGCTTACCTCAATGTGCTGCTTGTTATTCATATGACCCAGAAGTCGCCCCGTGTTGCATTCTGGGTAGCGTAGTGTCGAGTGTAGAGAGTGCATGCTCTGAAAAATAGACAAGTATGCCGCAAGAAACCCGTTATCATGAAAAGTTATGATGGAGATACAAAGACACAAAAGAAAGATGCAAACTAGAGGGCACGTCTTAGAGCGCATTCCTCCGCCACACCAAAAAGTCCCCTGCATTCGGATCCGGGTCCTGGTCTGCGGCAAAATCGAATCAACTGTTTCTTGGCCCATAAAGTAATAAAAATAGGAAAATAAAATTGTAATCTAACCACCAAGTTTTGTCTATTTCCATACTTTCCTTACTAAGTTAAACATAAACACCATTCATGTAACCATTAAATGATTACTAAACTGACCCCATCAACTAGATTGAGGTTATGTTTGCACCCCTGTTTGTTGGATTACTTGGTTCGATCCAGATCCGGTTAATTCTGATAGTTATCACTGCATTAACTAACTAAGCCAATTCACGGTGACCCGCCGTAATGCGTCACCCAACCCCAACGTGTCTTGGTCCCCAACGTCCAGACACTCCCCGGGCCGAGGTGTTCTGCCGCCCGCTGCCACCCAACAGCTCCCTGCACCACGAGCTCCACCAGCAGAGCTCCACCTTCCCGGACTGCCGGCAGGGCGAGGCTCTGCCCAGCCTGCTGCTGAAGACCAGCCCGGGACACGGCTCCACCGACTGGACAGACCCCATCGACATCAACTGCCCCGGCACACAGGTATTAGCAGTGACACGCTCTGCAGTGCGCACACCAGAACACACACACACACACACACACACACGCTCACACACACGTACACACATATAAACCAAGGGTGTGGATAGGTAACATATAATTGTTAATGGCAATTCTGGAATTTA
>CM051008.1:24105126-24257626 GCA_027704905.1 Muraenolepis orangiensis
CACAGTCAAGAGTCTGAGAGTTCAAAATGAAAATAACAAAAGCAAAACTTTCCGCCTGTATCGTTTTGCGGGTTCATGTCTTGCTCAACTGGAGACATGAAGAAGCGCTCCCTTTCTTCACCACCGGAGGGCGACAAAGCGTGTTTGTGTCATCATTGCTGCATTTCTCAGCATTTCTCTCACAGATTTGTGAGAGACAACATTGGCATCCCCTGGAATCACTTACTTTAGTAGATGTACGTGCATGAACTGAATAGTGAATGTGTTAAAGCTATAACCCACACGCTATACTATGATATGTAAGCTTTGAAACCAAATTGATTTGATCTAATATATAAATAATAATAATAGAAATGCCCTTTTTATGT
The DNA here is from genome assembly GCA_027704905.1 of Muraenolepis orangiensis. Taxonomy (NCBI): domain Eukaryota; kingdom Metazoa; phylum Chordata; class Actinopteri; order Gadiformes; family Muraenolepididae; genus Muraenolepis; species Muraenolepis orangiensis. Next base: position 24,105,495 of record CM051008.1, read on the forward strand.
GCACATAAAGTAGAACATATTTTTTTCTTGGCTCATGTCTGCAGGGCACCCGATCTGAAGCTGTCCTTCCACGTGCTCATCAGCGAGGCCAGCCTGGCGCTGAGCGATGACATCACCAGCCCCTCCGGCTCCGTGGAGCTGCTGAGGCTCACCCTGACCAAAATACTCGTGGAGCTCTCGCCCCCGCCCTCCGGGGCCCGAGACTCCCTCGACTCCCCCGCCTCGGACTCCTGGGCCCTGGCCCCCTGCAGCTACCCGGTTCTGGAGCTGCACTGCGCCGGCCTCCAGGTGGACAACCAGCTGTACAACCGGGCCAGCTTCCACTTCCCCGTGCTGCTGTGCCAGGAGCAGAGGTCCGAGGCGGAGGCCGGGGGCCCCTGGAGCCCGGAGGCCAACCCCACCACCGTGTCTCCCGAGGCCCTGGAGGACTTCAAGCGCTCCTGCTTCCTCCAGCTGGGGCTGGCACTGGCAGGCGACGGCCGCGCCCTGGAGGAGGTGCGTGTTCATCCCCTCACCCTCTGACCCGCACACCTTTGTTGCTTTGTTGATATGCTATTTGGAAGTAAATCAAGGAGACATTTATTGAGTTCACCTTGTGCCCTTAGTCCCATCCACTTCCTTTTTCTCTCCCCCTCTCTTCCTGTCTCTTCCCCCCTTTCTTTGTCTCTTTCCCCCTCTTCTTCTGTCTCTCCCTCCCCCTCTCCTCCTCTCTCCCTCTCCCCCTCTCCTCTTGTCTCTCCCTCCCCCTCTCCTCCTGTCTCTCTCTCCCCCTCTCCTCCTGTCTCTCTCTCCCCCTCTCCTCCTGTCTCCCTCTCCTCCTGTCTCCCTCTCCCCCCCTCCTCCTGTCTCCCTCTCCTCCTGTCTCTCTTTCCCCCTCTCCTCCTGTCTCCCTCTCCCCCTGTCTCCCTCTCCCCCTCTCCTCTTGTCTCTCCCTCCCCCTCTCCTCCTGTCTCTCTCTCCTCCTGTCTCCCTCTCCCCCTCTCCTCCTCTCTCCCTCTCCCCCTCTCATCCTGTCTCTCTCTCCCCCTCTCCTCCTGTCTCTCTCTCCCCCTCTCCTCCTGTCTCCCTCTCCTCCTGTCTCCCTCTCCCCCTCTCCCCCTCTCCTCCTGTCTCTCTCTCCCCCTCTCCTCCTGTCTCTCTCTCCCCCTCTCCTCCTGTCTCCCTCTCCCCCTCTCCTCCTGTCTCCCTCTCCTCCTGTCTCTCTCTCCCCCTCTCCTCCTGTCTCCCTCTCCCCCTGTCTCCCTCTCCCCCTCTCCTCTTGTCTCTCCCTCCCCCTCTCCTCCTGTCTCTCTCTCCTCCTGTCTCCCTCTCCCCCTCTCCTCCTCTCTCCCTCTCATCCTGTCTCTCTCCCCCTCTCATCCTGTCTCTCTCTCCCCCTCTCCTCCTGTCTCTCTCTCCCCCTCTCCTCCTGTCTCCCTCTCCCCCTCTCCCCCTCTCCCCCTCTCCTCCTGTCTCTCTCTCCCCCTCTCCTCCTGTCTCTCTCTCCCCCTCTCCTCCTGTCTCCCTCTCCTCCTGTCTCCCTCTCCCCCTCTCCTCCTGTCTCCCTCTCCTCCTGTCTCTCTCTCCCCCTCTCCTCCTGTCTCCCTCTCCCCCTGTCTCCCTCTCCCCCTCTCCTCTTGTCTCTCCCTCCCCCTCTCCTCCTGTCTCTCTCTCCTCCTGTCTCCCTCTCCCCCTCTCCTCCTCTCTCCCTCTCCCCCTCTCATCCTGTCTCTCTCTCCCCCTCTCCTCCTGTCTCTCTCTCCCCCTCTCCTCCTGTCTCCCTCTCCTCCTGTCTCCCTCTCCCCCTCTCCCCCTCTCCTCCTGTCTCTCTCTCCCCCTCTCCTCCTGTCTCTCTCTCCCCCTCTCCTCCTGTCTCCCTCTCCCCCTGTCTCCCTCTCCCCCTCTCCTCCTCTCTCCCTCTCCCCCTCTCATCCTGTCTCTCTCTCCCCCTCTCCTCCTGTCTCTCTCTCCCCCTCTCCTCCTGTCTCCCTCTCCTCCTGTCTCCCTCTCCCCCTCTCCCCCTCTCCTCCTGTCTCTCTCTCCCCCTCTCCTCCTGTCTCTCTCTCCCCCTCTCCTCCTGTCTCCCTCTCCTCCTGTCTCCCTCTCCCCCTCTCCTCCTGTCTCCCTCTCCTCCTGTCTCTCTCTCCCCCTCTCCTCCTGTCTCCCTCTCCCCCTGTCTCCCTCTCCCCCTCTCCTCTTGTCTCTCCCTCCCCCTCTCCTCCTGTCTCTCTCTCCTCCTGTCTCCCTCTCCCCCTCTCCTCCTCTCTCCCCTCTCCCCCTCTCATCCTGTCTCTCTCTCCCCCTCTCCTCCTGTCTCTCTCTCCCCCTCTCCTCCTGTCTCCCTCTCCTCCTGTCTCCCTCTCCCCCTCTCCCCCTCTCCCCCTCTCCTCCTGTCTCTCTCTCCCCCTCTCCCCCTCTCCCCCTGTCTCCCTCTCCCCCTCTCCTCTTGTCTCTCTCTCCCCCTCTCCTCCTCTCTCCCTCTCCCCCTCTCCTCCTGTCTCCCTGTCTCCCTCTCCCCCTCTCCTCCTGTCTCTCCCTCTCCACCTCTCTTTCTATCTCTCCCCCCCTGCTTCCTGTCTCCCCCCCCCCCCCCCCCCGCTCTTACTCTCTCTCTCTCGCTCTCTCTCCTCTACTTGTGTTAATGTCCAGCAGAAAGGCGTCACTTAACCCACAGGACTCGACAAGCATTAACCGCAATCCAAAGTGACAGAGTCAAATGTGGTCTCTCCAGGTCTCCGTCCAGATGCAGCCGGCCAGGGTCTACCTGGAGGACACCTTTGTGTACTACATCAAGACGCTGTTCCACAGCTACATCCCCGAAAGCGTCTCTACCTCCACCTCTGCGGGGGCCCAGAGCACCTCCTCCACCACCACCACCAGCACTGAAGCCACGCCCCTTGTCCCAGAACAGGTCCTTTCTTTGACCTATTCTAGATTTACTCCGCTACTTTCCACTTCTCCTCTTCTTCTTCTTCTTCTTCTTCTTCTTCTTCTTCTTCTTCTTCTTCTTCTTGTTCTTGTTCTTCTTCTTCTTCTTCTTCTTCTTCTTCTTCTTCTTCTTCTTCTTCTTCTTCTTCTTCTTCTTCTTCTTCTTCTTCTTGTCCTCTCTCCCTTGTCGGTTTGTGTCTTCTTCTTCTTCCACCTGATTCTTCCGTTCTCATTCTAATCATTCTCAGTCTTAATCATCAGCCCTCCCTCCTCTCTTCCTCCTGCATACTGACTGACACGCCAGCATCTCTCTCTCTCTCTCTCTCCTCTCCCCCCACCCCTCCCTCCCTCCCCCCTCCAGGTGGTCCAGTCGGTGCAGGCCCTGGTGCGGCCCGTGCGCCTGCGTCGGCTGACCATCCTGCCGGTCAGCCTGCTGGTCAGCGTGCACGCCTCGCTCAAGCTGTACATCGCGTCGGACCACACGCCGCTCTCCTTCTCGGTGTTCGACCGGGGGCCCTTGTGCACCACGGCCCGCCAGCTGGTGCACGCCCTCGCCATGCACTACGCCTCCGGGGCGCTCTTCCGGGCGGGTGAGTAGTGACACCCCCACCCTCCCCTCCCCCCCCCCCCCCCCCCCCCGTTTGCAGAAAGGGAAGGAGGAGTTTGTACAGGTTGTACAGGAAGTAAAGAGTGAAAGCTGTCTTGTGTGCAGAGAAAAACAGATGAAGTAAATCGAAAAAACTGTCTGACGTCTAGAGAAAAACAGACAGAAAGTAAAGAGTGAAAGCTGTCTTGTGTGCAAAGAAAAACAGACAGAAAGTTAAGAGTACAAACAGTCTGGGGTCTAGAGATGAACAGACAGAAAGTAAAGAGTGAAAACAGTCGTGTGTGCAGAGAAAAACAGACCAAGTAAATAGAAAAAAACAGTCTGGCGTCTAGAGAAAAACAGACAGAGTAAAGAGGTTGCACAAGTATTTTTTGTTTAGTTTTTTTGCATCTCATAATAAATGGAAAGACACAATTAATGGAGTGGCTTTTTATAGCGTCTTTCAGACGTGGGGGCCGACTCAAAAGCGCTTCATAATTATTGCTTCACGTTGTCTAATAGTGGGCTTCTCTCCGAGGTTATTCCACCGCTCCGGTCAGAGACGTATTCCTTCTGCGCTTCACACCACAGCGCTAATGTTATATGATAATGTTGCGTGCACTTGACTGGACTTTTTGCGTAGATGAATAACCGGTGCTTAATCATCAGATGCCTCGGAGGAGAGCCTCTGTTATTGCAGGGGGGGAAAGAAATCCTTGGTAACAAATGGTAGAATAACAGGAGGCGCGCTCGAGTAGGAGCGCAAACTAGGCGAGGCCGAGCCTCATCTCGGGCCAGAACTGCCACCATCGCCGCCGCCGCCACCGCCGCCATCACCGCTACGCCGGGGGGGGGGGGGGGGGCATTGCTTCCTGGTAAAACGTTCTACACGGTTCTACCAGGGGGTTCGGAGTCACACAGGGGTGTTGTTCCATTGACGTGGATTCCAAATGTGATCATCGTGGCCCTTGCGGCTTCTTGAAACGTCCCATCAGCTTTGGGTTACAGGAAGTGGATATATACTATATACTGTGTATATATACAGTATATATATATATATATATACCATATCTCTCTCCAGTTCGCTCTCTCTCTATGTCTCTCTCTATGTCTCTCTCTTTCTCTCTCTCTCTCTCTCTCTCTCTCTCTCTCTCTCTCCTCTCTCTCTCTCTCTCTCTCTCTCTCTCTCTCTCTCTCTCTCTCTCTCTCTCTTTCTGTCTGGAGAGACAGAGAGGTAGTTGGGTTTTTACCAGTGGTTTGGTTAAACCCCAGCTCCATTTCCACCACCAGCGCCATGGCACGCCGTCTCCGGCCTGTGCCCCCTCCATCACGCTCGGATTTCACAGCGTCGAGGTGTCTTCCCCTCTCCCGCTGAGTGATCACGTCTGCGTGGAGCCTTCTGCATTCTGGGAATGATTAGCGTTAGGAGCATTAGTCTGTCCTTGTGCCTTTGAACACACACACACACACACACACACACACACACACACACAGTTTATGTCCTGAGGACTAGGACTTGCGTTATGAACATTTGAATTGCGGGGATGTGCGTCGAACGCCCATAGGAAGTGATCAGTGTGTAGTACGTCGGGCTGATCAGTGAAACAGCCGTGAGGCCTTTGGCTGGAACTGACCTCCGACCTTTACATTACAGACGTAATGTAAAGAGTGAGAACTGTCTGTCATCCAGAGAAAAACAGACCGAAAGTTCAGAATGAAAGCAGTCTGGCGTCCAGAGAACAACACACAGAAATGAAAGAGAAAAAAAATAGACAAAGTAAAGAGTGAAAGCAGTCGTCTAGAGAAATTCACTCATTTGATGTTTGTTTTTTTTTATCATGCAATTGTGAGAGCATAAATATCAATGAGCCGGAGAGAGAGAGAGAGAGAGAGAGAGAGAGAGAGAGAGAGAGAGAGAGAGAGAGAGAGAGAGAGAGAGAGAGAGAGAGAGAGAGAGAGAGAGAGAGAGAGAGAGAGAGAGAGAGAGAGAGAGAGAGAGAGAGAGAGAGAGAGAGAGAGAGAGAGAGAGAGAGAGAGAGAGAGAGCGAGCGCCAGTGATGGAACGAGAGCTGAGATAGTGGAAGGTCGTAAATCTACCGCTGGCATATGCACGATTTCATACACTAGTGTGTGTGTGTGTGTGTGTGTGTGTGTGTGTGTGTGTTCATGTATTCCCATTAATTTTGCCGTAACAGCGGCATTATTATTATTAATGATTGTCCCCCCCCCCTGTTGCAAAAGGCCCTGCAGCAGTCAAAGTGTTGGACTTGTAAAAAGCTCCACAGAGCTGAGAGAGAGGCTGTTGGCACACAGACCTGATGCAGGTGGTTGATCTCCATGAGGGGAATGGATGGGTTCTGCCTGCTGAGAAACTTGTTAAGGGAGGGCTGTGTGTGTGTGTGTGTGTGTGTGTGTGTGTGTGTGTGTGTGTGTGTGTGTGTGTGTGTGTGTGTGTGTGTGTGTGTGTGTGTGTGTGTGTGTGTGTGTGTGTGTGTGTGTGTGTGTGTGTGTGTGTGTGTGTGTGTGTTATGAGACGTAGGAGCAGTGTACCGTGGCGCGGGTTTGCTTATGTAAGTTTTGGTTTTGCTACGGTTAAGACTTTCGAATAGCTCATTAAAACACCATCTCACGTGTACGCCAATAATGCTCTAATAATGTAATGCGTGTGTGTGCAGTTATTACATTTATTGTGTGTGTGTGTGTGTGTGTGCGTGTGTGTGCCTGAGCAGGCTGGGTGGTGGGTTCTCTGGAGATCCTGGGCAGTCCCGCCAGTCTGGTGCGGAGCATCGGCATCGGCGTCTCCGACTTCTTCCGGCTGCCGTACGAGGGCCTGACCCGGGGCCCCGGGGCCTTCGTCAGCGGGGTGTCCCGGGGGACCGCGTCCTTCGTCAAACACATCTCAAAAGGTACAGTACAGTACGGTAACGCCGTGTCCTTTCCCCGACGACAACACGTCGTCTGTTAAAAAGGGACGGAACGTGTGTTCCACGTTCCGTCCCATAGCTGTGCTTTTGTGTTCTTCACGGTTACCGCCCTCATCGAAGATTTGGCCGAGGTTGTGTTTTCACCACCCGTCTGTTTGTCTGTCTGTTAGCAAAGATAACTCATTGAGTTATGTACAGAATTGGACAACACTTGCTGGTTAGATTGCATATCAACGCACAACCCTATGATAACCCTTCACAAAGTCACTACTCACAATGAGAGTCATTGAGAACCTTGATTGTGATCAAGTTGTACGTCTTGTCTGTTTGTCTGTCTGTGCGTCTCTCTGCCTGTGTCTGTGTGTGTGTGTGTGTGTCTGTCTCTGTCCCTGTCTGTCTGTCCGTCCGCCCGCAGGCACCCTGACGTCCATCACCAACCTGGCCACCAGTCTCGCCCGCAACATGGATCGGCTGTCCCTGGATGAGGAGCACTACACCCGGCAAGAGCAGTGGAGGAGACAGCTCCCCGAGAGCCTGGGAGACGGCCTCAGACAGGGCCTCTCGCGGCTCGGCATCAGCTTGTTAGGTACGTGCACACACACACACACACACACACACACACACTTCTTACGCTGTGATGTGTGGAAGTGGTTAGGTGATTGACAGAATGTGGGTGTCTCTATGACTCTGTGTCTGCTTGTTGACTCTGTTTGAAGAGTCACGAGAAAGCCCTCATGAAAGATTGAATCTCGACCTAATACTTTCCTACTTGCACACAAGTAGACCTTGCATAGAGAACGAGTGAGAGAGAGAGAGAGAGAGACAGACGCATCTAGGGCCGTGCAGACGGACCCCTATTACTAGTGCTATTGAAACCCAGCGGGGCGTTATGGACTGGGAGTTCAAAGGCGCAACTCAACTTAACTCGACACAGAACAACTGGTACTTTTGACGTCGACTTGTGGGCACATTGGCTCAACTCACACAGTACCCCCCAAAAACCTATTGCACAGAAGCATGTGGTTCCCATACATATATTATATCCAGTCTCTCTCTCTCTCACACACGCACACACACACACACACACACACACACACACACACACACACACACACACACACACACACACACATACACACACACACACACACACACATACACACATTGTGCCTTGTGCCATTGCCGGACACACACACACACACACACACACACACACACACACACACACACACACACACACACACACACTCAGAAGTGCTAGACGCGGTAGCGGCTGTGAGACGGGGAGTGGAGACAGCACAGCGGGGGCTCAATAAACACCTAGAGAAAAAGCACTACTCCAGTCTGTGTGTAAATCCCAAGCGGGAGTACGGGCAGAACAGAAGACAGCTGCTGGGCTTTGTCTGGGGCCAGGGAACACTGGAACACTGGAACACTGGAACACTGGAACACTGGAACACTGGAACACTGGAACACTGGAACAGGAAGGACAACAACAAGGAGGAGAAGAAGAGGAAGAAGCTGTGTCCAGGGCTGTTTTAACTCAAGTGTTCTTGAGAAGACAACGACTAAATGTATCGATTGAAGTGCACTTAGCTGGAAATTGGTGGACATTCACTATTTGTTTGTGATTTTGTTAGTTTTTTGTATTTATTATTTAAGGTTATGTTGTTATTTTTTTTAAGATGTTTGGCCAAGATTATGTTGAGTGGCAGCGAACGTCGTTGCCGTGCACGTTACATTCAAGTACCTTCCGGAAATGTATGGATCGGTCTTCGATGCTTCATCGAGTCACAATACCTGCTGTCGTTTCGCCTCCTTCCCTCTAGGGGCGATAGCGGGCATCGTGGACCAGCCCATGCAGAACTTCCAGAGGTCCTGGGACCTGCCCAGCTCGGCCGGCAGCACGGCCAAAGGGGTGATCTCCGGCGTGGGGAAGGGCATCGTGGGAGTGTTCACCAAGCCCATCGGAGGAGCGGCCGAACTGGTCTCCCAGACTGGATACGGTGAGGGGAGGATGAGGACGATGATGGTGGTGGTGATGATGATGATGATGGTGTGATGAGTTGGTGATGATGATGATGATGATGATGAAATGTGGCCCCATGAAATGAGGCCCTTCTTCAGGATGCTCAGGGATATACAAATGCCAAGATGGTCTGTGTAAGACAAGACAAAAGAGAAATTCCAGAAACAAGACCGGTGACCCAGTTGGGTCCCGACTCGTCGTCTAAAGAAACCCTAGAACCCTGGAACTCTAACAGGCCGACCGCCCCGAGTCCCGACCGCAGAGAGTCATTCCTCTGACAAGGGACTTAATAATTGGAACAGATTATACGTTTGTTTTTACCGGGGCTTACTTAAAAATCCCTTTTTCCAAAAGTTAAAACATGGCTTATTTCCCCCCCTACCCTCTCCTAACCCCATTTTTAGGATGTTTGTTTTGCTGTACTGGAGGAAACAGTTTTTGTTGTATCACACAGTCTATATACTATAAACACAGTGTGATCCCATGTATGAACCATCGTTTTGCACCAAAGATGTGAAGCGTTTGGGCAAAGGGAGGAGAGGAAGAGCTAGCCGTCTGCGAGGCCGTCTTTTAACATTGCAATTCCTCTGTCTATTTTGGATAAAGCGCTTTCAAATGCTCCGTCAATTGCTCACACTTTGTTTTTCGCGCCTTTGTTCTGAAAATCCCGCACACCCTGTCATGAACTTAAAGTCCCTCCCCTGATTGCTGATTGGTCCTTCCAGTTTTATATTTTTTTGGGAGAGTCTTTCAAAGGGAATCGGGGCCAGACTGATCCGCCACAGAATGTGAACTTGATGTGAGGTCAGGATGGTCTCACAAGACCACAGAAAGGCAGGCTCCGAACAGAGGTGGGGGAGATGGGTGGCGGAGGTAGTGGTGGTAGTAGTAGTGGTGAAGGTAGTAGTGGTGGTGGTGGAGGTAGAGGTGGTGGTGGTGGAGGTGGAGGTAGAGGTGGTGGTGGTGGAGGTGGAGGTAGAGGTGGTGGAGGTAGAGGTGGTGGAGGTGGTGGTGGTGTGTTGGCACCAGCAGGTCATTGCTCCACTACATAAAGCAGCAATGAGGTGAACAGCTGCGCGTTTAGAGTCATGGCCCCCCGGGGGGTCGCTAGCTCTAATCTCACCCGGCCCACTGAGCACCGCCGGCTCAGGCCGTGTCCGACACACATACACACATACACACATACACACACACACACACACACACACACACACATATATATAGTCGACCCACAGACCGTATTCGTATTTTGCGAGTGCACAACAAAGTGCCTCGTATCGGTTTACACTATTAAAAGTATTTTTCCACTTTAAAGTCGGAACAACACCAGAGAACTGGTGCTACATGACCAGAGAACAACAGTTGGAACAGCCCTAGAGTACTGGTGCTGGTACACTCACACACACACACACACACACTCACACTCACACTTACATCACCCCCGCATGGACACATGCAGAACCAACACCACGTTCCAGAGGACCGGAGCGATGAAATCATGAGTAAAATGTACTGTGTGTGTGTGTGTGTGTGTGTGTGTGTGTGTGTGTGTGTGTGTGTGTGTGTGTGTGTGTGTGTGTGTGTGTGTGTGTGTGTGTGTGTGTGTGTGTGTGTGTGTGTGTGTGTGTGTGTGTGTGTGTGTGTGTGTGTGTGTGTGTGTGTGTGTGTGTGTGTGTTTCATTTTATGGGACCCGTCTTTTAACTGTTCGATGACATCATCACCTGACTACTGTGCTGATGGGAACTCAGGGATTGGGTTGGGTTCGGGAAGCTGTGTGTGTGTGTGTGTGTGTGTGTGTGTGTGTGTGTGTGTGTGTGTGTGTGTGTGTGGTGTGTGTGTGTGTGTGTGTGTGTGTGTGTGTGTGTGTGTGTGTGTGTGTGTGTGTGTGTGTGTGTGTGTGTGTGTGTGTGTGTGTGTGTGTGTGTGTGTGTGTGTGTGTGGAGAGGATGAGTTACTAGCTGTACCGCTGCTCTTCCCCAAGATGCTGGGTTCGACACACTGCTGTATTAACGGTGGGATAGATGCTGCATTCCTTTTCCTCTCAGATGGAATTTCAGATTCATAAATAAATGCACAAATCAACCACCTGCAAAACGCTCTCACACGGTTTGATTCAATAAACTTCTGTTGACTTCACCTCCGTCCGTGCTCTGGTGCTTTTAAAAGAAGGACCTTTCACTGTGTGTGTGGGTGATGGGGTCTCAGTCAGGGCTTATGCTCATGGCTGGTATGTGTCCTCTCCGTCTCTCCTCCAGGCATCCTGCATGGGGCAGGGCTGTGGCAGCTCCCCAAGCAGTTGTACCTCCCGGCCGAGGAAAACGCCTCCCTGGCCCCCAACAGCCACCTCAAATACGTCTGGTAAGACCCGGGCGCCATTGCATTACATTGCATTACATTACATTACATTACATTACATTACATTACATAACATGACAGTCGACTATTTAGCAGACACTTTTGTCCAAAGCGACTTACAGTACAATAAGGTCATTCAACATGAACTACAAGAGAACAACTACTAGTCACCAGAAGTCACAAGTGCGTTTTCTTCTCCTACCAAGCATCAAAGAGCAGAACCAGTGCTCAGGTAAAAGTAGGATAAGTTGGCACACAAGATGTTACGTTAAGAACATCAAACAGGCAGATGACACATGGTGTCATAGCCCCTTCACTAGGGCTGACCGATGTGGTACAAAAAAAAACCCACATTTTGACCGATATTGCCATTGGGATATGATTAACTATTCGTGGGAATGATCATTTTTCAAAAGTTTTGCACTCACTGAAAAAATGATGGTGTGTGACATGATGTGTGGGGTCTGCACCGAAGAAAGATGCGTTCTATCATCTGGAGACAAAAGCATGTCAGCACTTCATTTGGGGAATCGGTGTTATAAATGAACATTTTCAAAAAATTGCAGCTCCTGCAATTTGGATATTGCACTTGGCCATATCATTGCGATGTAGATAATATTTTTTGATGAATTGTTCGTCCGTCCCCATTCCCCCCCCCCCCCCCCCCCCCCCCTCCGGGATCACTAGTCCTCCGTTCCTCTCCTCCTCACCTTTGAAAAAACAATGGAAAAGAAAAATCGGGCGTGAAGATACTCAACGGTTTTAGGAGCCGAGGATACGCTACGTTTCTTTTGACAAACACACGGATGGGGAAGTAGCCGTGACCTGGATTCCACACGTGGTCGCCAGGTCCTCCCCCCCCCAGTCGGCATCCACGTCGTAGAGCCAAGCGAACGGTTTACACAATCCCTCTCCTCCCCACCTCTCCCTCCCTCCTTTTTCCTCCCAGAAGGAGCCGGGGGAAGGAGGGAGGGTGTGAGAGATGATGGGTGTTCGGGGGGGGTGGGGGTTCGTCCATGTCCAGGCTAGTCCCGTGGATCTGACGCTTTTCAAACAAACGGTCGCACACACCCCCCCCACCCCCACCCCCACCCCCCGGTTCCATGACGACCAAGCCAAGAGTTTCCAGGAGTTTTTCCATGTTGTTTCTCAACATCACAAATCATTTTTCAACTTTTTCTAGCCTCATGCGACTTGTCATATACGAAATTGTTCATTATTGATGCGAGTGCTCTTTTAAGGACATACGACATACGTTACTATGTGTCATCCGAATGGGTCAACACTATGTTAGAGGAGAACATAAAACATACAGATATATATATATACACGTATATATTGACTTTTTTCCCTTCAGAAGTTTACATAATTGTCCCTCAGGGTTGGATTGGTGCTGTCCTGCGTCCTCGCTGGCTTTCGTCAGCCGAGCGTCCACCTCCTCTCTCCCCTACTACTGGTGGCTGTCCAGACACTGATAGGGGTCACGCCACATCAACTGTGATGCTCAGCAGAACCCGACTCTCTCTACAGGGGCCCGGCCCGCCCGCCATCTGCTCCCACACGCCAACACACACACACACACACACACACACACACACACACACACACACCTGCCTTGTGTGTAAACACAAGTAAACATGTTTTTTCTCCACAGCGCAAGTGTTCTGTGACGATCCGTGCACTGAGAAATGCACGCGCGCGCGTGCGCGCGCGCACACACACACACACACACACACACACACACACACACACACACACACACACACACACACACACACTCAGAAAGACCACACGTGGAGACTAGTTAAACTACAGGACATGGAGGGGGGGGGGGGGGGGACGACATGGATGTGTCCCAGTGTCTGTAGGTGTTTAGGTCACTGTGTGTGTGTGTGTGTGTGTGTGTGTGTGTGTGTGTGTGTGTGTGTGTGTGTGTGTGTGTGTGTGTGTGTGTGTGTGTGTGTGTGTGTGTGTGTGTGTGTGTGTGTGTGTGTGTGTGTGTGTGTGTGTGTGTGTGTGTGTGTGTGTACGTCTGTGTACGTCTGTGTACGTGTGTGTCTGTGTGGTCTTTTTCACAAAGTCACACAGATGATGAAAACAACTGGGGTCCTAGTCTTTCTCCTTTTTTTTAATTAACATTCGGCCACTAGATGTCGCACTCCCTCTCCCCCATCCATCCATTTCATTCCAGTGGTTGCCGGTTGAGACTCTGTCGTGTCAAGTGATGACTCTTTCCTTATAATGCAACCAGCTGGTCCCGTTCCTACTTTTGTATGACTACTTGGCATTGGAACCGGAGCCAAGACGGATGGCGGACACTTACCGTCAAACGAATGTGTTTTACCACGACCTTGACCTTATTGAAATGTGGTTAATCGTACACAGAGATAAGCAATACATTAATTTCGGAACTTTCAACATTTTTCAAATGATTAATTCACAGACATATGTTTATTACGCACCCTCCTGAAGTCCCGGTGGATGCATTTTCTTTTGTAACGATTCGTCACCATTCAAATGGTATCAATAGCAACATTAATAATAACACACGTGTTATTGATAGAGTGCTTTCTTCTGTATCCACACGCCCCCCCCCCCCCCTCCTCTGGCTGCAGGAAGCTCCTCCAGTCCCTGGGCCGTCCCGAGGTGCACATGGCCCTGGAGGTGACCATCGTCAGCGGGTCGGGACAGCCCCACGCCGGCTGCCTGCTGCTCACCTCCGACGTGCTGTTCGTGGTCAGCCTCAGCGAGGACACCCAGCAGCAGGCCTTCCCCATCACCGAGGTGAGGGCCTCTTTAACGACCCCACCCCCCATGGTCGGGTTTCAAGGAGCGCTGTTGTGTCAGATGCTGTCCGTGTCTGCTTTGTGTCGGGTGTATTTAGTTAGTTTGCCAATTTATATTTTGTTATACATTTGCCAACGTAAAAGTTAACGCTTTTTGAAAATCGAATGTAATCGAAATTGTAATGGCAAAATCACCACTAAAACATCTATTTGTAAATCCTGCTTCAGTTGTGGGGGCCTTATCCTGATTAGATTTAGCGGTAAAATAGAACATCCGGGGTCATTTTCTATAATATTAATAATAATTAATAATAATAGTAATTTTCTCATTATTATTATCATATATTATATGAGTTAATAAAGTACATGTCCGTGTAACACATGCTGTGTAACTACAGGTGGAGTGCACACAGGAGCCAGGAAAGCCGGGCCAGCTGATCCTTAGCTTACAGCAGCAGACGGTGAGCAGCAACACTGAGGTGAGTTCAGTTCACATTGGTTTATGTGGAGAGTATGTAGCACCTCCTGGTTTAAAGGGTCATTAGGTCATAAGGAGAGTTTGTAGCACCTTATGGTTTAAAGGGTCATTAGGTCAAGTGGAGAGTATGTAGCACCTCCTGGTTTAAAGGGTCATTAGGTCATAAGGAGAGTATGTAGCACCTCCTGGTTTAAAGGGTCATTAGGTCAAGTGGAGAGTGTGTAGCACCTCCTGGTTTAAAGGGTCATTAGGTCAAGTGGAGAGTATGTAGCACCTCCTGGTTTAAAGATTCATTAGGTCATAAGGAGAGTATGTAGCACCTTCTGGTTTAAAGGGTCATTAGGTCAAGTGGACAGTATGTAGCACAACTCAAAGTAGGACAAAGGCTGGCGTTACAGTGACATAAGACCGTTTAAACTGTCTTTATTTTGGACATAAAGCGCAAGTAAGTCCAAGTGAGGTTTTCGGTCTGTGCTCTGAACTTTTACATTACGAAAACAGCTGCATCGAAAGGGTTAGGAGGAGGAGGATGCTCATCTCTCCTGAAGTAGAGATGAGCAGCTTCTCCCTCCCCTTAAGTGACATCCCTTAACCATCCTCCTCCTCCTTCCTCCTCCGCAGAGCGACGGCACTCGCGACCGCCTCTCGGAGCAGCAGTACCGGCGGCTGGTGGACTACGTGACGCGGGCCTCCCACCACCTGTCCCCGTCGGGGGCCTCGCTGCAGCTGCAGCCCCCCGTCACGCTGGCACAGCCGCCGCCCTCCGCCACCAAGTCCTACCGGTACCTGGTGGAGCCCGCCTTCGCCGCGGTGTTCGCCAGCAAGTTCGCCGCCGTCAAGAACCGGGCTCTGCGCGTCGGCTTCCACTGAAGGGTTTCGTTATTCGTGTTTAAAAAATAATAATAATAAAAAGGGAAAAAAACGAAGAGGGGGGGGGGGGGGGGGGGGGGGTTTGTGATACGATGCCACATCCTGTTTATGAGGAAGTACGTACTGTAGTACTGTACTGTAGTACATCATGACTCCCGGTTTATGAGGAAGTCCCGTTTTACTAAAAAAAGACTATTTTATATTTTCACATATTTGCCTTTTCACCGTAAAATATTTTCTACCGAATGTGTTCTCCTTGTACAGAGAGTGCTTGTCTCTATTTAAGTGCAATACCCGACAGACGGGCGGAGTTATTGAAGGACGCTACGCCGCCAGCCGTCCACGCCAACCAACAACCTTAATGATGCAAACTAAAATGAAACGTATAACTTGTGGCTACAAGGAAGATATTGCATCCTTTGTGTTTTTGTTGGTAAACAGTATTGCAGAGCGCTGTATTGTTTTGACCGTAGTGTCGCCGTTACCCGGGCGGGAGTCTGGAGAGATTGTTAAACGTGACGTTGTGTGGTACGTGGCGGTCATCGTCATCTCGCCATCGTCTTACTGGTTGACTCCCCAAACGTTTGCGTAAATAAATGTGCATCATGACCGCCGGTTCATGAAACGACAACCTACTATGTATGTATCTATAATAATATATTGTATTAACACTAATAAAAAATAATGATCACATGTTCTGATTGTCTAGCCCAAGTATTGGGAGGAATAATACCGGAGGAATTCTTGAATATCTTGAAGCTTGTCTGCCTCCACTAAGGGTTTAAGATGAGTGTAAAGTGAGCCTGGTAACTCATCTCTGAGGTGTCTGGGTCTTCCGTCAGAGATGAGCCAGACACCTCAGAGATGGGTTACCAGCGCTGGTGTAGACACACACTCGCTGTGCTACAGGATTACACTGCTGCTGCATGAAGGAGTCTCTCAAGGCTTTCAAATCACTGGAAGCTCATCCGTTTGTCCTCAGTGGTTACGTTAAACTGCTATTTAACCGTTATCTCATGCTAAATGCATTTTAATGAGTTTTCAAACTGTTTCAATTACCTGAGATAATTTCTATGAATTGCATTTATCCAGGCCTCTCTCTTTGGTTCTCGTTCTGGAATCCTCAGGAAGTGTAAACTAGAACCCGTTTGACCCGTTTGAACCGGTTTGCAACCAATAACACAAAAGCTTTCCGGCATTATGCCTAAAACAATGGTTACTTTTCCTGACAGGCCCCATTCATTCCCATGTTAATTTCAGGTCACGTTTCGCTTTTTGCGAAACCGGAACGCATAAAAACACCACGTGACTTTGGCTGTGACGTCACCAGAAACATCACTATTGTCCAAAATGTTACAAATCTGGTTCCACACACTGGTTACTACCCATAATGCACTGCAAAACATTTGATTGTTCACATAATGTACAAAGGCAACAGGTTACATTTTAATATGTCGTACATTAACAAAACATTGTAGAGCATTGTAACAAACATTTGTATAAAAACAAAACGCAATTCTTTGTGAGGCTACTTCTTGAGGACGGAACGCTTCGGGGGCCGCCTGCTGACCGCTGAGCCCCTGCTGACCGCTGAGCCCCTGCTGACCGCTGAGCCCCTGCTGCTGGCGGAGGAGACGGAGGTGGTGGTGGAGGAGGAGGCGGAGTCTGGCAGGAGAGACAACCATACCTGTGAGGAATTGTTTGCTTTCGCAATAGCGCATTTGCCTATAGTAACTTTGCATGAACTAGGGTTAGTCACAGACGGACCTGTAGAAGCCTAACTCCAGCCTAAACGTTAAATCGCACAAACTACATTTTTTTGATTGTTTTCCAGAATAGGAAAAAAAAAAAAAAAAAAGGTGTTGCTGAGAGGAAGCCAAGCTGGATGGACGTCTGTACACGCACACAGGCCAAATGACTGATTATCACATTATATCACATTATCACAAACCACATTACATTCAAGTGTGTGTGTGTGTGTGTGTGTTGGGAGATATATAACTACAATTGCAGGTAATTGTGGAGGTGGTGGTGTTCTCCGGAGTCTTCTTCCTCTGCAGCCTCTCCTCTCTCTTCTGCGCCGCAATGTACTCGGAATACGTCCACGTCATCTGAGGAGGGAGATGCGCGCGCACACACACACACACACACACACACACGCACACATCAAAACACACATGAACACACCGATCGCTGTAACAAATGAGATGTTTCTGCTTCTTCTCTGGTGTCACTGGGGAGGACGGGCTCAAGGCTACTTAGACATAAAATAAACGGATGGCTCGTCAAGGTTACCTTTGAACCTTCATCGTTTAGTCATAAACACACACAGATTAGCTGGTTGTGTGTTTGTGTTGGGGGGAGGGGAGGGGGGCTAGCCCTGATAGATGTCCGTCTAGTTTCTCAGCAGTAAACCGTGAAACAATAGCAATTTTTGCAGGGAAACGATTGTAAATGTCGACGAGGATTTGGCCGTGTGTGTGTACCGTATGCGTGGGAAAGTCTAGCGCTTGGCTCAGCTGGTCCTCTTCTCTCCTCCCGCTCTTTTTCTCACTGTCCGACTTGTCTCCCACCACCTCTTTGTCCTCCTCTTTGTCCTCCTCTTCTGTTAAACACAACTGCTGTCTCTCCGATTCCTGCAGCGCAGAAAGCTAAATTGACCTCACGTCAGGTTCATTCACTATTTTCTTTTTCATCCACCGTTGTCTCTCTCTCTCTCTCTCTTTCTTTATGAGTAACAGCCGTTATTATGTGTGGTTTGACGGTTTAAACCTGCATGTAATATTTTTACTGCAGCTATTTACTCTTTTGTTAAAGGTTTCCATCCATGAGTCAATCCATCCCGGGAATTGATCTTGCATGCATGGTTTTATTCTGGTCCACTCACAAAATCAGTACCGGTCGTGGGAAAACGATAAAAAAAAACTATCTGCAGCTCCAGCTCCAGCCACTAGAGGCTGCTAATGGGTGCCTTCTCCCCCATCATCGTACCTGTGCACTCCGGTGCTCCTCCCTGGCCTCTCTCCTCCTGCGTCGCCGCAGCTCGGACCTGTGCCTCTGCACCCGCTCCTCCAGGAGGGAGGGGAGCTGCTCCTCGCCCACGCTGCTCCTCAGGGCCTGGAACTCTGGCCACAGCTTCAGTAGCTCGGCGAACACAGACATCTGCGCACGCACGCACGCACGCACGCAAATATGAAGGTGGGGAACGCACACACACACGCACACACAGAAGTAAATACACACACACACACATACATACACACACACAGAAGTAAATAAACACACACATACATAAATAAATACACACAGAAATAAATACACACACACACACAACCACTCATAAGGACAGTGACTGTCAATACATACAATGCATGATTCGGTCATACATGTACTGTAGATGTAGGCACTGATCCACACACACACACACACACACACACACACACACACAGACACACACACACACCTGTGCTTCCCTGAAGACGTAGGGGCGCTGCTGCTGCAGTTTGTCCAGGATGTTGAGGGCCTGCTCGGGGGGGATGTCTATCTGCAGGGCGGGGGGGACACCGGAGTTGACGAAGCAGCTGATGATGACGGACACTTTCTTCTGGATGGTCGCCTGGTCACAGTGGGAGTGAAACAGGTCCTGTATAGGGAGAAGACAGAGAGAGACAGAGATATAGATAGAGACAGAGATATGGGAAGGGGTTGTTTTAGCGTTTAAATGTCCACCTGACTGAAGTCTCTATAGTGCTTCATACAACACAACACCAGGTTACTCCCTAAGTGCAAGCAAGGCACCCCCTACACTGCTCCCCGGGCGCTGTACTAATGGCTGCCCACTGCTCCTAACACTAGGATGGGTCAAAAGTTCAAATAAAAAAAATTAAAACATCCTGTCAGTACAGATGCAGTGTGAAAACCACCCACTAGATGGCAGTAATTCGCCCTCCACTTGTTTTTGAGCACAAGGAAAATCTACCATTCAAGTGTTCAAGTGTTTGCCAGTGTCTCTCCACCTTGTACTTCTGGACCTCCACCCAGAAGAGCACATCGTTCTCCAGGAAGTCCCCCTGCAGGGCGGCGAAGCGCTGGAAGAGCAGGCAGGACACGGGGCAGTGGAGGACCTGCCGCAGGGCTGTGCTCTCCTTGGTGGAACTCATCCACAGATTCTCCCTGGCCTGCCGAACACGTTATTATCCTGTCACTGGACGCTTTCAGACTCACTATCGGAACATCGGAACTCGGGGACCATTTCCAACGTGACGCCAACTTTCACAGGAACGTCACCCCTAATCGGCTCTTTCAGGTGTCGTGTTCACATTGCGGTGTGTAGAGACAGACTTGATGCCAGACACCAGAAGGGCGATGTCAGTCAGTGGCTCTTATGTGAGTTACTGTTTGTGATTATATGTCAAACATAAAATACCTAAGAAACTTATGTGAAGGGTTTATAAATCACTGTTTTAGCAGAAGTCATACAATTGAAAAACTGCATTGTAATGCAAGAACATTTTTGAATAATTGACACATTGGCTTTCATAGGACAAATTGTGAGGGGGGCGTGTGCAAATGTTGTCAAAACATACGTCAAACTCCCTGAAGCTAGAGTGCACCGCCAATAGGAAACTATCTCTCTGGAAAAGCGCCTTAGACGGAGGTCGCAGAACTCTACATTTTAGTTACAAATAAGGCCCTAATAACCCTAAACTTACCACAACCCATACCCTAACCCCAACCATAACCCCAAAAAGGTTACCCCCAAAAAACATACCAGTTACACTACGTTGAGTAACAGGCAATGAAGATAATATTTTATTTTTTGAATCAAAAGGTTTATCATTTAAAGTGTACTTATAAGTGCCTCTCACGTTATTGGGATTCAAACTCCGTGCCTTCCTTCTGAAAATCAAACACACTAGCCACTAGGCTATCAAGTCAGCTCTAGAATAAAATACCCAAACTCTAACCCTAGAAACAAGTCGACTAGTCTTTGTTTAAAGATCAGGTTAAAAAATATAAATATTTGTCAGGCATATTAGTCAGAACATATTACATATATTAGTTACAACATCTCTAGTAGAAAAAAAGAGATGTAGAGAGAGGGGGAGATTATTAATATCTCAATTGGACACGCTATCCATATGTGTTTGATTAGCCTAGCTGCTGTTCTTCATTGAAAACGTGCAGTTTTTTCACTATTTTTGCACTGGCCCACACACCCCGAAAAATATTATAATGCAAAGTAACTTTTTTTAACTTTTACTTGTGCCTCAAATGTTAATTTTCCCTTTTATTTGAGTAATTCTTTGTGGGAGTAAATGTACTTTGACTTGAGTATATATTTTCAGTGCTCTATCCGTCCACTGTCAGGCACTCAGCAGCACGTTGAATCAACGTCAGCGCTCCACAGGTGTTCTTTCACCTGTGGACCGCTGGCTAAAGAAGCCTTCACAGTCATCCGTCTAGTCTCATCCAGCGTCAAAACCAGACCGTGTCCCCAGTCTCTACCACGCTGGCACTACACGCTACCAAAATACAATGAGTGATTTGATTCAATGGAATGCAATTGTTTCTTATCTTCTAATTTGCGTCTCGAGCCAAGTGTGTGTCCCTGGTGTGTGAGTCGCACCTGCTGTGGACTCATTCAAAGAAAGAACCAAGAAACCAAAGAACCAAGAAGAAGAGCCCAGCGAGGTTAGAGACAGAGCGTTTCTCCTTACCTTACTGGCTGCTCTCCTCTGGTCGAGGTTACCCTGCTCTGAAGGTTGGACAGCAGTACGGAGCTAACACACACACACACACACACACACACACACACACACACACACACACACACACACACACACACACACACACACACACACACACACACACACACACACACACACACACACACACACACACACACACACACACACACACACAGTAAGGTTATTCAGGGACACTCAACACCTCTCAGCCGGACACTCTGACCTCCGTGTCAACCAAAGGTAACTAACTTATCACTCATCCTCCACCCCCCCCCCCCCACTCACCCCCCCCCCCCCCCCCACCAACACCTACAGCTACCAGGTGATCCTTACTTATCCCCCCTGTGTGTGTGTGTGTGTGTGTGTGTGTGTGTGTGTGTGTGTGTGTGTGTGTGTGTGTGTGTGTGTGTGTGTGTGTGTGCGTCCCTAGGTCTCTCCGTCTTCAGATCATTCTATCACTGTTCCCTCACCCTACACCCTCTTTTCCACTCCTCCTCCTCCTCCTCCTCGTCCTGTAACACTAAACTCTGTTCCTCTCATTACAGAGGCGGCGCTGCGGTGTGTCCCAACGCGGTAAACTCCATCACATAATGATGCGGCGTATGTATCTGCTCTTTACGCGTTCGCTAGCTAATGAGAGTGTCGGTTGACCACTGCGGCGATGTTCCCCGCCGTGGTCGCTTTGTGTGCGAAATAAATGACTACCTTGGAGTCCTGCCTCTCAGAGAAGCCTTCCGTGGCCAGGAAAATAGGCAGCCATGTTTTCTCGATGTGGCTCCTGACGATATCCTGGATCTCCCCGACCAGCAAGTCCGAGAGACACTCCTGCTGCTTCAACTGCTCTGGTCCACCTGCACGGTGTAATATCTGTACACACACACACACACACACACGTAGACACACACACACGTAGACACACACACGTAGACACACACACGTAGAAACACACACGTAGACACACACACACACACGTAGACACACACACGTACACACATATCCAGATATACACACACACACACAAGTAGGTATACACAAACACACACATACAGAATGACCAGATGCCTTTCAGATTAATGCTTGTGTTAGTGTGTATGTGCACATGTGCATGTGACCGGATGACTGCTGAAAGATGGAGATGGGGGGGGGGGGGAGGAGAAGAGAGGAGAAGCACATAATAAAATAATCCAGCTGTGCTCCCTGTCACTCTGGAAATCACTAGATTCCCTCCATCACCACCATCTTCTTGCCCTTTCTCCTTCATTCACTTTACACCTCTCACACACACACACACACACACACACACACACACACACACACACACACACACACACACACACACACACACACACACACACACACACACACACACACACACACACACACACACACACACACACACACACACACACACACACACACACACACAGCAGTGTGTGTATATGTTTGAAAATCAGATGAACAATTCATCAAAATATTATCGAAATTCCAACATGGGCAATATCCAAATCACAGGAGCTGCACGTTTTGGATCAGGGTGAAATGTGTAAATGTAAATGTTTGGTACAGAAGCAAACACATCATTTAAATGGGTTTTTTCATGATTTGTGATTTGTGATTTGTGTTCAAGATTTGAAATTGCTATATGCAACCAGTACAATGGAATGCTCCCCATTCCCTCCCACAGTAGGAATTTCCTAAAATGAAACACTATATACTATACTATGTACTATACATATGCTGTACAACACTATTCTACACTACACTACTTAAACTACTTACTTATGTTGATATTGCAATCACGATAGCTTTCAAAGCTTTTTTTTAATCCTACCACCCAGCCCTAGATGAAAGCGGGGCAAGCGAGAGCAGATCCAAATTGATTTGAGTAAATCTGAGCAGACTGCATTTCCAATGTTGTCAAAAGACCTGTGCCTCAAAGACACGCTAAAATGCTGCATCGTTTAGACAGAGTCTCACAGTGTGGCCTATTAGATACACAACAGTATAACACACACACATTCAGACATCATGCACAACATCATACACACAACGTTGAGGTACTAACAATAACAAGTGTGCACCGTGCTGAGCCCAAGTCAAGTAATCCAAGCATAATCCGGAAACCCGAACCCGCGGCTATAAATGCCAGGTGATTTTATCTGGCTGACACCGGAGTAGGCTCTCCTTTGTGCGTTTGTCCAAAAACCACACCTTCTTCCAGCTCATCTTAAACCAAACTATCTCTACAATCCTATGTATGGTTCTATGTAGTGTTAAGCACTCCCCTATGACTCTTTCTGATCAACTTCAACGACAACAAACAAACCACCAAAGACTGAGGAATAGAGATCCCAGTCACTTGCCTCATTCTGCTGGACGGCCGAAGCTGGGCTGTGGGGACCAAAGAAGTACTTCCCGTTGAGGTATCTGTCGCCGATGTCAGCTGACCTCTCGTCTCGGTCAGAGGTCTGTCTGTACTGCTCTAGGTCCAGCCAGCAACGCAGGTGGACACTGTGGAAACACACGCACACACAGACACAAACACACACATAACCACACACACACACACACACACACACATATGAATGAGTAACACAAGAACGCCACCTGGGCCTACATCTGACAACAATCTTGAGAAAAGCAAACCTTGGTTTCCACAAGAATCAAATCAGATAGAGCTAATGCGTGCAACAGCTACAGATGATGACGATGATACAATGTTCCACGGTTAAAAAAACGGTCTACAATGAAACCTCCTGATGTTCCCTCACGGCCGTAGCGAGCGTGTCTGTCTCGAGGGGATCTCTGTGTCAAAGGAAAAGCCCTGTTTGTCCACCGAGCGACGGCAGATACATCTCCCCACCTGGCCTCTCGCTCCTGGAGGAAAGATGTGAAGTGCTGGATCTCCTGGGAACTGTCGAGCAGGGAGCCCAGGCGGTAGCCGTGGTAACATGGCAAGACCTTGGCCCACGGGTTGGGCTCCGGAGGAGGAGGAGGAGGAGGAGGAGGAGGAGGAGGAGGAGGAGGAGGAGGGCCCTGCTGCAGCTGATGGGAAAGGAAGTGAGAACAGATGAACGGATGAAAGCAAAAATGAACGAAAGAATGAAAGAACACATTATTGAACTCAATTAATTAATTAATAAAGGAAAGGAAAATTTCATGAAAAAACTAACAAACTAATAAAAGAACAAAGAACAAATTAATGAAAGAATGAACAAATTAATGAAAGAACAAATGATTGAAAGAACAAATGAACAAAATAATGAAAGAACATATGAACTTAAGAATGAACAAACAAATGAAAGAATTAAATAACAAACTAATGAAAGAATGAAAAGACAAAATAAATGAAAGAATGAAACAATTAAAGAACCAACAAATGAAATGAAAGCATGAAAGAAGAAATACATTATTTAGAATTAAAAGGAAGAAACAAATCAATGACGAAACAACCAAAAGCGGTGGATGCAGCCGGTCAGCACCATCAGTACAAATCAAAGGTTAACTCTCACCTCCTTCAGTCTGAGCTCTGACTGCTGATGGAGACCCTGCAGCTCCCTGAACTCTGCACTGTCCAACCGACGCACCTCCTGCACGCACACCTGGAGTACACACACACACACACACACACACACACACACACACACACACACACACACACACACACACACAATTAATGTATAGAAAAGGGGACCTGCGTAGACTTTAATCTAACATTCAAAGGGTGAACCTCTCCAAGGGGGAATAACGGCAATGAAGAGGAATAAACTGCAATAAAACAACGTCTTTAATTGAATGGATTGACTTTAATGGATTCTTTACAACCAAAAGATACATGTGGAGTTCCGTATGTACTCCCCTCCATGCTGACAGTCATCTTCATCATGTTATGGAAGAATGCACAGTGTATGGTTGACCTTTAACTGAATTCCCATTCAATTGGATTGTTTTGCAGAGCTACAATTAAACGTGTCTGTCCTCCACTTACATTCTAATCCCCCAGTATAGGCTTGAATTTTAGATTAGTCAAAATACCTACAATTCCCTTTTAAGTTTCCAGAAATGTATCAGAAAATGTCTGCCACTTTTATGACTTTACGTTTCAGATTTGTGCGTCGTTAAGTGACTCATAAATCCCAAATGGTTCAAACCCTCTTTCTTACATGTTAGAAAGAGGGAAAGTGTATTGCAGTAGCACTGCAATACACATCACCTCAACTAGTACCCCGTTCACAGTGACTGACCCCCTGATCCTGAGGTGATCAGTGTGGCCGTGTAGTTAGCTACCGTCTGGGACAGGGACAGGGTGTCCCTGGTGATCAGCAGAGTCCAGGCCTCCAGTAGGAGGTCCAGGACGTGCTCCTCCACCCGGTCAAACAGCTCCTCGAAGGCGGGCTGCAGACACTCGTACACCCTACGCCGCTGGTCCTCCCCGGCACCCACGGACTCCGGCGGCGAGACGCTCAGGAACCTGGAGTACAGCAGCTGGTGGACGGAGATAGGAGGTCACCATCACCGTCATCGGTAAAACAACATCTCGCTAATGGATGGAAAAGACATGTTCTGGGAAGAGACGTCTTGACAGCAATTTGCCTTTGCCCCTGTTTGATGTACTTATTGTGTAAAATCTAGAGAGCAAACTTATTGTACTTGGTGACTAGTCGTTCGCTAAGTGTCGTCAGAGGAACAATGGGTGCACATGTTCCTTAAAGGGAAACACCTAAGGGTGTAGTCTGCCTCATAGTAACATCACAAAAGATGGAGGAGGGGGAGTGGGGGAGTGACTGTTGTGACTACGGCTGGAGAGTTCATTAGCGACACGCCGCAAATTAGGAAGGGGGAGGGGGGGTGTAGAGTCACATGTTGGGAGAAACGACTCGATTTTACACGATAAAAGACTGAGGGCTTGACCCTGGCCCTGGGTCGGGAAGAGAGTCGTAAGGCACGGCTGTGGTATCAATCCCCTCTTGACTGAGGGGACAATACAAATGCTAACTAGCATGACGCCTTTTAGTAGGGCAGCCGTCTCTGTCTCTGCCCCAAGAGGATATAAACAAAGGTGTATTTCAAGGGCTATTTGAGTGTCATTTGTTAGAAACGGCCCAGCCATCCGTTGGCTATTAATGTAATGAGTCAAATTATCTGTGAGAATATCAGTTCTGGTCGACTGCACCTGCCTCTGAGACTGGGTGTGATTTTTAGTTGTGAGTGAGTGAGTGAGTGAGTGAGTGAGTGAGTGAGTGAGTGAGTGAGTGAGTGAGTGAGTGAGGGAGACAGAGAGAGAGACCTGAGCTTGTCTCTGTACTGTGTATGGGTCCAGGCCAGTGTGTGAGTGAGTGAGTGAGTGAGTGAGAGTGAGAGAGAGACCTGAGCTTGTTTCTGTGCTATTTGTGAGTCCAGGCAGTCCTGGTGGAACAGCCGGTGGTACCGCTGCAGGTCGCTCCAGAAGTGAACAGCGTTCACCCTGAGCTGAGAGACAGAACCAGACCAGAAGGAATAAACCACCACGGAGCAGCCCAGAGGGGTGTATTCCACTCGTACCACCACGTTAGACACTGTTATCTGTAACGTTGTTTAATATTGTTTTATTCAGCCGAAAACGTTTTCGTGAAACATGGGGGGGGGGGGATTGTATTTCGCCATCTTGTTAGTGTCAGATTTGTAGCGCGTTGATTTGGAACTGTTAAGAGGCAGAGGTGTCCCATTATTGACTGATATTGATTTATTTAGGCTAACATCATACTTTAATAATGTTCGAATTTGAAATGTACTCTTTAATTCCTCTACCTCGGGTCGTGAGAGGGACAGTGGAGACTCAGTGACCTGAGGCCAACGTACTTATTATTATTATTTTTTGGTCAACGCACTGTAATCATCTCATTGTAACTTTGCACTGTAAATTCTATTTCAAATCCTAATTCACTTTTCACATGTCACTTTTCAGTTGAGTTATTTATTAATATATTATTACTGCCAATTTGCACTATACGTATTGTTGTATATACCTACGTATTACTGTAATAATACTGTAAATTTATCTTCATTTATCAATACATTTAGATTTCATTTAGAATTATTTTAACTATATTTTTGTTTATAATAGTTTTATTTAGTTAGTTGTTGTTTTGTTTTTTAGCTTAGGTATTAGTATTTTTGTGTGTGCATTTATTCCCCCTGTGTCAACTGTTGCACCTTAATTTACCTCGGGATTAATAAAGTAATCTGAATCTGAATCTGAATCTGAAAAGAAAGCTGTGATGTAATGTGAGAGGCTTCGCTGAGCTTTAAACAAGTCTGGTGTTCCGGTCTGGACTTCTGTGTTCCCTTCTGTGTGGCTGATCTTGGAACTTGTAGTTTCATTTTGGGAACCATCTTAGTAGTCCTGCAGCCGGCAAGTTATTTCCTATATACTTGAGTAACAGTACAACCTATACCATATAAAGCAACAAAACAAACTAGGGGTCCAAAGCTTTCCTACCGGGTTTCCGGAGAGTTCACAGAAGCCAATGAAGTGGAGTCCGGCGCGGGGCTCTGCGTGGAGAGCCTGGAGCATCCTCTCCATGCTAGGGCCAGGGAAACTCTGAACCAACACACACACACAACACACAGCAACACATCACACTTCTGTTTCATTTACATTTAGGACATTTGGCAGACGCTTTTATCCAAAGCGACTTACAAGGTGTACATTTGTTGAAGTAGACAATAGCATAACGCTGAGGTAAGCAAACGTAAAAATAGAGCAGTTCACAAGCATTCATATTAACAAGATGAATAACACAATTTGGTACTATAAGGTCACCTGCTTAAGTAGCTGTGATAAGAGCGTGTTATCAACATTAAGGATATACACTTGCTAGAATATATATATATTTTTTATGGTTTCAACCATAAAGAAGGCCTCTGGGTAGTCATCCTGTGCCGACACACAAAGCAGTGTCTCATTTGTATTTTTCCCCATTCGGGTGTGTTTAACTACTATTTGACTGCTAGAAGTGCTGCCACTATCATAACATTGCCATCCATATTACATTACATTACACTATCATACTTTTTGCTGGACTTTCTGGAGTCATTACAGCCATAGCACCGTTCTGCATGTATGTAGTCATGATGCTGCTGCACTACTGGCACTTTAAAATGCTTTTTAAATGCTTTCTGCACAATTCCAAAACATGTACATATCATCAGTCACTTTATTGTTCTTTTTATTGTGTACAGTATTTTTATTTATATTTATTTATTTATAGTGTTTTCGAAAATTCATACTGCGGGAGGGAATGGGGAGTAAGCATTCCATTGTACTTGTTGCATATGGCAAATCTTGAATCTCTCTCTTGAATCTTGATAATGTGTCAACCCATCAACCCAAGTGCCTCAGCGACCCTCTGTGGCATCACACAAGAGTTAACATCAGAGTCTCCACGGGCCCACCTATAGAGTGGTCTCGTGTCCCTTCACTGTATCTGACCGCTGTGTGACTTTACAATGTGTCGTTATGGTCCTAGTATACCTGTGCATTGACAGACAAGTGCCAGAGCGGGGTATGGGCTGGGTGATCGTTGAGAGAGGGTTAGGGTTGTTAGGGGTTAAGGGAGAGGGCTCACCTTTCTCTCCCTCCCTGCAAGCACGGCCCACCCCTCGTCGTCTTCCGGTTTCAAATGGGTCATCCAGAACCTGGGAGCCCTGCAAGGACGTACCCCTCAATCAGAAACACACACCATATCTATTATATACTATGTGAGCTAATGTAGGCTGTGTGAGTTGAAGAAAGATAAGGAAAATATAATACTACTACTACTACTACTAATAATTATAATAATACATACAAAACAGCGTCTATCAGACATCTCGCAGGAAAACAGAAAACAAAGACTGAAATGAGGGAAAGTATTTTAAAGAAAAGAAGATGAAAAGGAGGGAAAATATAATACATATATTAAAATCAATTTAATATATGTATATTTATCAAATCAATTACATAAATAATAAGTCCCAAGAGACTACTTAGACCCAGGTTGGGCTTACATCTTAATCTAAATCTGGAGGATTGAATCCTCTTCATTGGTCACATACATGTACACACACACAGTAAAATGTGTTTCTCTGCATTTAACCCATCCTAGTATTAGGAACAGTGGGCAGCTATTTTATATACAGCGCCAGGTGAGCCTTGGTCTGGTGCCTTGCTCAAGAGCACTTTGGCAGTGACCAGGTGTTTCGGAGACTTTAACCGGCAACCTTTCCCGGTTCCCAAGCCAAAAGTCCCAACAGATTGAGCTACTGTATATTTAAATGGAAAGGGTGCAAATGGATTTCAGAGTATTCTCGTAATGTAACTTTGTGGCATCCGAAAATCTCTTGACTCTGGTTCCTTCCTACCAGTAGAGGAGCAGCGCCTCGGTGAGGCGCGGCTGAACCTGGCGCAGATCCTCCTCTGTCCAACCGGGGGTGGTGTTGAGCCCCAGTCGAGAGAGCATCATGGCGGTCATGCTGCACTGGCTCTGCATGTATTGACTTCTCATCAGCACCAAATGTCTGCTCCACACAACGTCATGGTTAGTACACTAACACACGGCGATGGAAAGTATTATGCGTTTTGAAATAGGCCAACTTTAATGTCTTTAATGTCAGTCAAAGTTATGTGATGGTACAGTCACAAAATTAGAGATATATACTTTCATTTTAATTTGACAATTAACAGTTGCATAACTATTTGAAGTAATATCTTTAGGTTTGGTGGTATGTCTTTGGTCGCCTGTACCTGTCTTTCCTCTCCTGATGCAGTGTACTGGTCAGCCGCTCTATGCCCATCCACAGATGGAGCACCCTGTCACCCGGAGTGTCCAACAGGAACTCCTTGAACTCCTCTAGACCCCGTCGGCCGCCATGGAAACGGGCACCCCGGCAACAAATGTCAAAGAGAGTTTTCGCGCCCGCCGCCTCATCATCCATCTTCTTCTTCTTCTTCTTCTTCACCTCTTCATCTTCTTCTACTTCCTCCTTTCCTCCTCCTCCTCCTCCTGTCTGTTCCCTCCTTCACACGTTGGACGTTGGCAGGGTTGTGCTTGGGTCAGGGGGTCCTTGCTCTGTGGTCCGGTCAGTCTGCAGTATTCCTCCGTCTGTATCCCTGTTAATAATCATAGTGTAAGTTATGAATAACCACCACCATATGAACCATGCCTGGCTACAGCATGAGGGGAGTGTGAGCACTAGATCTGATCCGCTTGTAGTGACGTGTCGTATGAAAAAGGCACTTTTGTAAGGCAAGCACGCACACACACACACACACACACACACACACACACACAATATATATATAATATTGAATATCACAATATTATAGGTCTTATAGGATGATATTTTAGATTGACTATTGGTGCTTTCACAAAATATTTACATAAGGAGATTTAGGATAAATAATCCTCATTAATGTGGATATCAAGTGTGAACTAAGTGGGTAAAGGCAAATCATAGAACAGCTAGACCAGTCTGGTGACTTCAGAAAATGACATTACTGTAATGCAGCCTTTAAAACCAGGAAAATCAACTAAGTTTTCTGGGGGCCCGCCCACCTTCTTCACCGTAGCGGTGAGACGCTAGTGGTGTTGAAACGCCAAATTGGCGCCCGGACTCTGAATGTGGGAAAGGTAAATAGTGGATAAGGAGACGCGTGTGGAAAAGGCCAACAAAAAAGAGAGAGAGGCCCTTTGTCCCGCTCACCGGCCCCTTGGAGGGTGGGGGGTCTCGGGTCGGACGGGGGGGTTCTAAATAAGTCATCATCCGTCTCCGTCGTCCACGTGCCGGGGCCCGGCTTCCACTGAGAGAGCAGCTTGGCCAGTCTGGGAGACACAGAAGCACTCGTATTGAACAAGCTAACAGAAGCAGGCACTCATGCAGCAATTAGATATGTACAAAAGATATTAAATATACGTATATGGACCCTATTCCCAATTTAGTTTATTTAGTTTAGTTTTTACATAATTTACACTTTCAATTGCTGTTATGTGTGAAAAGAGTGACCGTGAAGATTGCTTCACAATTTTGTTGCACTTGTGCAATGACATTATAGGCATTCTGATCAGATCTGATCATTCTGATCAGTCCTGCCAAATTTCTCAGGAGATATAGTCCACATCTATACATCCATATAATAGTTGCCTATTTCTCCTGATTGATATGAAGACCGAATGGTGTATATGTATATTAATGTTAGCCATGTTTACATTGAACGTGAGCAGACCGCTGGAAGCCATGATCCACGTGACACCACATTACGTATGACGAAAGCACGTTAGTGCAAGCCCTCCTGGAACCAACATTTGTTTTAACATGAGTCTATGAGAGCAACCTGAGCAGTTAAGTGTGTCATATACAGATGTACACACATTCTTTACAACCAGGTGTCTCTAGAGGCGAGAATGCTTTCAGGGTCAACATGCATCGGTCAGTGTCGGTGTATAGGTATCACTAACTTTGCTTTGAATCAGCTTAACGACGAGTTCCTGTGTGTTAAAACAACCATGGTTATTATAGTGTGTGTGTGTGTGTGTGTGTGTGTGTGTGTGTGTGTGTGTGTGTGTGTGTGTGTGTGTGTGTGTGTGTGTGTGTGTGTGTGTGTGTGTGTGTGTGTGTGTGTGTGTGTGTGTGTGTACATGAGCCCGCACCTATATTCAAAGTAGCAATCACTTTGCACAAAGGACTGCAGACGCTCTGCTATGACCCACTGTAGTCCTTGCTCTCTGTCCAGACACTGCAACAGACAAATGAGAACACATATATACAAATACAAAAATTGTATTTCAGGGACAGTCTAAAACGCTTAAAGCTGAAAAACGCTTAACGCTGAAAAGGCTTAATGTCATTTAAAGTTCCAAAACAGTGATTCAATTGAAGTGTTTTCCTCTCCATTGATGCCATTATAAAGAAAAGGCTTAACGTAACATAAAACACTTAATGTCACATAACGTCCATAATGGTAGGATTTAGGTTATTTAAGATATTTTGACAGGTGAAAGTGCTAATGACAAGACATATTAGACATATCAGAGAGATTAGGTGATTATTGATCGCGGTTCACGTTAAGCCTTTTATTTATAATGGCATGGATGGAGAGGAAAACACTTAATGTAACATAACATCCGTAATGGTAGGATTTAGGTTTTGACTTTTTTGGACTATTGGAAGTGCTAATCACAGAAATGTGGTGATTATTAATCGCGGTTTTGGATCTTTAAACGTTAAAACGTTAAGCCATTTAGACGGTCCCCTGCGGACTCACACGGACGGTGTAGCGGTTGTCTACGAGGGGCCAGCCGGGGGGGGGCCGGTTCGCTGACAGCCCGCGGGGACCTCTCTTCTTCTTCTCCCGCAGAACGGATGAGATCCTCCGGAAGGCGACAAGCTCAGCGGCCCCCGTCTCCACCTCGAACACACCGCTGGCCTGGTCGTAGGACAGGGCCACCGGGAACGACTGAGAGGGACCACACACACACACACACACACACACACAGACAGACACACACGATATAAAGAATAGTTATACAAGGAACAACGATTGGTTGAGATTAAATGGGACGTGGGGTTAAAGGCATGGGGAGAAAGGACTGGTTGGTGGTCTGTAACCTTACCGGCAAGCTCAGGAAGTCATTAAAGAAGTGGACGAGGGCGTCATCAGAGGCCAGGTAGTGCTCCTGTGTGTGCGCGCGCGCACACGCACACACACACACACACACACACACACACACACACACACACACACACACCCCAACGTTGTAGTGCTCAAGGAGTATCTACATTTATCATTTATAGCTATATATGTATATTATTGTATAGTCTAACAATACTTGGCCTTTAGTCTGAGAAACACACTTGCTGAACATGTCCGTAATATATACTCACAAGATTGTCAGCCGTGATAACGGGAGGGTCTACATTGGGGGGGGGAGAGAGAATATTTCAGATTTCAACGGTTATTATTAAGTAGTTTGGCCGTTATAAATACGGTTATAATAAGACTGCGCTTACCTGTTAGCATTTGTCCATACATTCTTGATGTCGGCGTTGTGTCGTTTAGAGACAGGTAACCAGAAGAATATATTTGGGGGGGCAGTAGCTCAGTGGATAAGGACTTGGCTTGGGAGCCGCAAGGTCGCCGGTTCACAGACCCAGAAACACCAGGTTACTGCCTAAGTGCCCTTGAGCAAGGCACCCCCTACACTGCTCCCCGGGCGCTGTACTAATGGCTGCCCACTGCTCCTAACACTAGGATTGGTCAATGCAGAGAACTAATTTCCCTCGGGATAAAATAAGTAGTTAAATATAAAGAAAAGTACACTTGGTTGGACACCTTCCTTTTTGAGCCAAAGCACCAACGCGTTCAGAGTAATTACAGACAGGCACAGGTTGCTATGGAGGCGGACTAACGTTAAAAAAAAACACCGAGGGTAGTAAAAGTTTAACTAGAGTAGAGCAGGGACAGACAGTTGGAAAAAATATATCATTTCTACTCGGTGGAATAAGAAGAAGGTCCGGATACTAATTTCAAGGTGTATATTGAACAAAGCATCAACTTCATCTGCTGCAGCGAGATGAAGCCTGCCGTGCCAATTCGCAGAACTGGCGACGCGCTACTTTACCAAACATTATATACACAATAGCATCATAGAACATCCACTACTCCTAGTGGTCAAAGTAACAAACATCAACTTAATACTATTGGTCTGAGGTACAACCAGCACTCTGGTTGGTCACGGTGTCTTCATTGTCACGTCACAAGTGTATGTCTCAAACCCCCAAGGGGGTCGTATTTGGCAATGCCTGTTGGTCTTATCTCTGGCAATCAGGGGGTCGCATTCCTCAACATGCATGGTCCTTACAATGTATACAGATATCACAGATCGCGTTTTAGTTCTATACTCAGTGTATAAAAATACACTACACTTATTACCCAGTATATATTTTTCACACATTCCGTGGCTTGTACAACACTTATTGGTGTTGTACAATATTTGGTCGGTACTTATTGGTCAAACGTCCCCCACGGCACAACTCCCTACGGCTATAACTCATGTTACATCCCGTAGGATACCGTTGAAAACGGTATAGAGGATCAAAAGACAGTGTTTTAGATTATAATAAGGGTATAAAAATACACTACACGTTCTTGTTTTGACATTTTCCAACAAAAAGCAACTACGTTAAATATTAAATAGTGACGGCGCCTCCCACTCAGTCACCACTACGGCCTTAATCCGACAGTTGAGGCACGACTTTGACTGACGTGTGAAGTGTTGGCTTACGTCCACTAGATGGCGACAAAGGCCGGGGAAAAAAAAAAAGTATCAAACGCCATGAGCAGTCGATTGAGCGTAGTCTCTAGTGAATTATACTGTAAATACAGCATCTATTCAATGTTATTGTAAATATAAAAAATATATAAAAAACGTATACCCATTAATATAATCCGATTATGTGAATATTTTGATAACATATCAAAATTAGACCATGTTATGTAATTTATGACTAAGCTTTGAACCAACATTGTACTTTAGTATTTAAACGCTGGAGCGTGTTTTTGTGACTGTAGCAGAACATATAGAAACTTAAGCGATCTCCACTTTCTTTCAATGATACGTACATAAAGTGAAATACTTCTAGGTTGTATGGCAAACACATTTGACGTTTGCTGGCAACTGTCATGGTCATCATACAAGTGTTGTTATAAAGTATACTACAATACAATGCTCCCAAACGCCAACAAGTGGTTATCCACCAGGTAAACTACACCTTTATGCTTCGAAAGCTCGATTGACAACACCACAGATACGTAAAAAAGGGCTTTATTTAAAACTTTCTGAAAACGATATGTACAATCATGGGGAACAAGTATAGGAGACTGGCAACGCTGTAGATGTTGATAAAGAAATAAACTCTGTACACTTGATACGTTTGATAAAGAACAAAAAAAGTATTAAAAAAAAAAAAGCCAGTTTGATTGCATCCGCTGCTAAAGCTAATTACAAAAACACATTTAAAAAAAAAAAACAAGTAAAATTGTACTGGAAGAAAGGAGGACATAGAATACAGTACATACATATCCACAAACACATTTAGGAGGTTGAGAGAAGTTTGCGTTGAGCTGGCCTTGAAAAGCTCTCGTGCGCTCTCGCTCTCTCACATTCTGTGCAATGACTTCCAAAGATTTTGGTCCTCCGTCCACTCACTCATCCATCCATCAACTCATTCATCCATCCATCAACTCATTCATCCATCCATCAACTCATTCATCCATCCACTCACTCACTCACCCATTCATAGTCTCTTGAGGTTGCGTTTGCTCTGTGCACTCCCAGGTATGATGTCTCGCTTGGCGTGACGTCTGGCCGAGTGACTCAGACAGTCTCTGGCGCCGTGGAAGGCGCACAGGCAGGCCGTGCAGAACTTGAAGCCACAGTCGGCCTGGCTGCACATGCCCTCCATCTTCACCGGGTGGCACTTGGCTGGATGCTGGCACCGGGGGCAAGGCTTGAGGTACTCGTCACTGAACAGAGTCTTGGCCACCTAGAGGAGGGACAGGGAACGCGAGGTTGGTTTGAACGACTCTTGTCTCCTGGTCTCTGTAGGTTTGAGTTTAAATCACTAGAAAACCTTTGGATTTTTATTAAAGAAAAAAAGAAAAAGGTGCTGTAGGCCAGATTTAAGAGTGTCATTTGTTAGAAATGGCCTAGCTAACAGCTATGAGTAAAGCATCAGATATTAGTGAGTGAAATTATCAGTCAGTTCTGTTTTGAGTGGACTGCGCCTGCCTCTGTAGGAGACCATTTAGATTTTAGACTGCTCCTACTCCTTTCTGACCGATCACGGCATCTCTACCTTGATTGGTTCAGGGTAGCCTGTCAATCACATGTGTGTAAATGTAGGATACATCTAGACTGGGATTTTTAAAGTTGTTAAAAGTTGATTACTTTTAAAAAGTCACCCTCTTCCATTGCCCCTCTTATTACAGCAGCTTTAACAACTCAACATTTGAGTGGCGGACCACCTTCTACACTTACTTGGAGGAATTTATCCTGTTTGCTGCGGTTGCTGCCACCGGAGTGAGAATTGGTGAGCTGGGAGGGGGTTAAAGTGCGTTTAGTGGACTGTGGGGTACAGTCGGTGAAGCTCTTGGACTGGGCCTGGACGGAGCCTAGCACGGCCCTCTTGGTCAGGGCCAGTCTGGTCTCGGCATCCATCACGTGGACAGCACCGCTCTGCTGTGAAACACAACCAGAACATCACAAGTCTGTTCTATGGTGTCATGGCATCTTTTGACACGGTAAACACAAAACATTAAAATATATACACAAAATCAAAGAAGCTGTAGTATGCTTTAGGCCTCGACAAACAGTTGACAGGCTGAACATTCAGGGGTTGAATGAATCATTTGAGTTCCTCTTTACCTCCTGAGCAGCTTCCAGTTCACTGAGGTGACTCTTTCGCCTGCCGCTGGCCCGTCTGTCCTGACCAATGATCTCAATCCAGCTGGGGCACACCTGACCAAATCTGGAAAACATCATGCATCGCATTATTATGCTGCTGATTTTTCAACCAATCAGAAAAAGCTGTTAAATTAGGTCAGAGCCAGACTCATCCGACCATTACAACAGTGATATGTATAAACACTATCAATGACTGACCTGTGGACATCCTCTGGGGCCAGGTGGTTGAGTATGACTGCCAGGATGTGCCGGAGGTTCCTCTTCTTCAACTCTGTGAGAATGTCCAGCTTCCCCACGCCCATCTTCCTGCCAATGAGGCCCGCCAGGGGCATGCAGGTCTTGAAGGCCACCGGGGTCTGGGTTAGAGACGCCACAGACCGCAGCTCCTGCTCAAAACTGGGACTCTGGTCCAGCATCATGGAGACCTTCCGAAGACACATGGCATGGACCAGCTGAAGGGCGGGGGTCAGAGAGAGGGAGTCCAACCTTATTGGGGTGGTCCGGAGCGGGGTGGCGGCCGCCGCACCAATACCGATCGCTGTGTCTCGCTTGGCCATGGGCGTGCGAAGTGGCGTGGCAGTGTCTGGTTTGGCGGAGACCACGCCAAGTGGCGTCGCCCGATTGCTTAGCTTCAGGCCGGCGGAAGCACGCGGTGTGGTGTTGGAGACCCCAAACACCTCGTCCGTCTTACAGGGGCTCTGGCACTGGGTGAGGCGCTTGGCACCAGAGAGTGTGAGGCCGGCGCTGCGGCTGTCCTCCTCGGACTGGGAGCCACCTTCCCGCAGCGTGGAGAGCCTCTGCTGTCGCTGCAGACGGGAACGCCGCTTCCCCTCGGACGTCTCGCCGTCCGCCCTGGGGGCCGACAAGGGGAGTAGCAGCTCCTGGAAGGAGCCATCGTGGTCTCCCGACGAGTCCTGGGATTTGTCGTGGGCTACGGAACCAAAGCCGCTATCCTCAGACAAGGACCTGCATGCATAGAGAATCAGGGGTGAGCCTTTCCAGAAACTGAATACACAGTTTAAACTGGCAAATCAAAAGATACATATGTTGTAGACATTTTCTATTAAAAAACAGCCACATACCTGACGTAGGTGGGGGTAAGTGCTGAGGGTGTGCTTAGGGCAGAGAGGCTCTGACAGCGGCTGGCTGAAACCATGTTGACTGGCGTTTGACAGGCATCCTTTTCAAGTGAGGGCAGGAACTTCTCCAAGCGAGGAGTCACTAGCGGGTCTGGGGTACAACGTCCGGAGGAGACCATGCCATCGCTGAGGTCAGCGTCGGGCGAGGCGATCCTCTGGGCGTCGCCACCGGCGTTCCTGACATATTCGTAAGTGGAAGTCTTCACCTGAGCAAAGAAGAGACGTCGTTTCCTGGTGGACAGCGGCGATTGGCAGCTCACCCCGGATTTTAAAGTACCAGAAGACAGCGTTCCAAATAGATTGTCGGGGGAGTCAGAAGACCCACTGAAAGGGTGTTTGCTCACAAACCTGACGGAAGCCTCTGTGGCTTTAGTGCAGGGCGTTCTGGGAACTTCCGTTTTGGCATCTGTGGTGGATTTATTACTGCACATGAGAAGTCTGCGACGCAGCAAGCCATCCTTCTTTGATACTTTGGGAGTGTCACACCAACCCACTGATGCGGGCTGTTGTGCCCTTCTCAAATCTTTCTCTGGAAGTCTTGGTGTTTCGGCGGCGCTCTCCTTCTTGGGAGTCACCGAAAGATTCTCTTTAGGCGTTTCATCGTAATCTTCAGAGGATACAAATCTACAGGGGGCAAGCTTTGCGCCATTGATTTTCCCAGAGCAGCTCAACACGTCAGAGAAACCACTGTCACAAAAGCTGCCGTAGTGAAGGTGCTTCTTGGAGCTCTGGAGGTGAACAGGTGAATCTGGGGTGCAGTCCATTCTCGTAATAGGTTCTCCCTCGAGCAGTCTTCAACACACAGTGGAAGCAAAATCCCTGAAAAACAAAATGCACAATACACTTGGTTTAATCAATGGTTTACATTTAACCAGGTAACCTAGCTACTGGCCGTGGGGACATTCAGTCAAGTTAGAATAGCTTTTTAAAAAGGATAAAATGTACTTGAATAACATGGAGAAATTCTCATGTACTGTGAATAGCGGTCTATTGACTGTTTAAGGAGAAAGTGGAGATGGTGAACTGCAAACACACACTAAACAACCCAGCTGTTCGACCAGTGATGCAATGGTACTCAAGGTGCCAATTTAAAAACCAAGTTGTGTGGGTTTCACTGGAGGACTCTCTCCTGCCACAGTCAGTGGTGGGTAGTACGAGTTACAAGAAGAAGAAACAGGTGACTGTACTACTACTACTACTACTACAACAGCCAGTAAGTCAACTAAAAGTAATCTGCTTTTGACTTCAACACAACTAGTCTGATTTAAATGCAGGGATTGCGTGTAGTGGGAGAGATGACCTCTCATGTAGATACGAAGTTACCAGCAGTCCGGAAGAAAAATGCGGTCAGTCTTTTGACCATGTGATGGTGACGCATGGCACAACGTTTGTAGTTTCACTTTGACTTAAGTCATGGTATATGGGAGTACTTTTAACCGAATGTATAGACTTTACGTACAGACGGTCAGTACTCAGTAGCCACCACCACACACACACACACAGTCCCCGCTCAAAAGTCAGCCGCAGCCGCCAAAATAAATGTGTACACACACACACACACACACAGTTAGGGCCGCTAGTGAGGGTCCTCCCCCAGGCCTCGTTACTGGGGGGGCAATCGGTTTACCTTCCCGCACAAAACCACAAAGAAAACGAAATGAAAACACCATAACGTGTAGCCACTGACATCGGAACACAAAGGGACGTGATGTGTTGAGCAGTAGTAATTATTCGAGGGTGAACATTAAAAAAACTAACAACATAGCATCCAACGTTAGCCCAAACTACCGAAACGCTGGGCGGTTCGACGTGAAACACGGTTGAACAACATATTTGATAACAGACCGTTGATAATGATAATATAAACAAAATAAACCTACTTTGAAATGAATAACGGAGCTCAAACAAAGGAAGGTGGCAATGACCGTCCCCGGCCGTGTTCCATGGGGCTTGAGGGAGTTTGAAAACTTAAAAGTCTCGTCCAGAGCCGCTGCTGCTGGCGGTGGTGGTGGTCTGCTTAGGTTCCTCAAACTCGAAGCCACGTTTTAAATTTGGAGCCTAAACGTCTTACGCCATGACGTATTTCCAGTTGACGCAACGTTGCCATAGAAACAGAACTCGCGCTGGCCTTTAACTGATAAAAAAAAAAAAAAAAAAACTCAAATAGTAAAGCGTTACAACGTCAGCTTTCTCGAAAAGATGATGTGTAACTATTAAGCTAACTATTACGCGTTTCTGATTGCGTTTACTTATTTCCAGTTATTAGAATTAGTTACAATAAAATAGTTGTACGCGTTTGCGTAAATCGACTCGTATTTTTATTTATTGGATCTCATTCCAGCACACACGTCAGGGAACAGCTTTACACACACACACACACACACACCAGTGTTGTAACTCCAGGTAAATATGAGTGTAAGCGAGGTTGCTTCACTTTTGAACCAAGACAACTCCTCAGCCACCATTGGCCACCATGGCAAAGTACCGGTGGAGCATCTAGATTATGGGTACATTGAAAAATGTACCCATACAAAGTACCTGGAGAAGATCTTGAGAGAGCTAAGGTAAGAAACGACTTTTCAACAAAATATTGTTTAAGCATTAGCATCTCTGCATAATACAATGAATTCATACAGTAGGTATCTACTGTATGTGCACATATAAACATAGAACAATCAATCAAGTGTAATGTTGTTGCCTGACAAACGACAGTTCAACAACACTGTAGTGACTGCCAGCATTGAAAGCAATACACATGCACTGATGATCGTGCCATGCATATTTCTCAAAGGTCTGGTGAAGAGGGCATGTACCCTCATCTGATCCAGTTCTGTGAGGATCACCTGAGGACCCTGGACCCCACCAGTCGAGCTCTGAGGAAGGAGCAGCCGATAGCCACCGCTGGCAGTCTGCCCACAGAGGAATGGACCGAAATCAGCCAAGACCTACAGGTAAGAAGGCGCTGAACAACCGTGGTCTTCCTCAACATGACTCTGTCCCTTAGTTAACCAACAGCCGCTGTCACTAAATGTGTCTACTACTACACAGCAATGGCAGGAAGAAGCGAAAGACTATGAGATGTCCAGACGACCGTCGGCGATGTTTCACAACGCAGGGAATGAAAATATACCACCTATACGAAGCTCTGGCGCTTCCGTTCCCCTCGGCCAGGTGAGGCGGTGAAACAAAGCTGCACGCCATCTCTCCGCCGCTGGAAAGAAATACATGATACATAAATATACTCTGATTTCATCTCAGAATGCAGCCAGCAAAGCAAAGAAGGACCCCCCCAAGAGAGCTCTTCCTCGGGACTACAGCCAGTGGGATACGTGAGTTCTGTTGGTGTCTTCAGGCATGGTGGTGCAGTTCAAAAGAGAGATGATTAAATGCTTGAAGGCTCTGGGCCTTAACTGATAACAGACCCATTGTGTCCAATATGGGTGAATCAAGGACGTGTCACAGTAAGAGACTGAGGCTTGGTAGTTCTGGTAGATAAGAATACGAAGATACTTTTTCAAGATTCAAGAAGACTTTTATTTATCCCGAGGGAAATGAAGGTGCAACAGTTGAAACAGGGGGAATAAATGCACACAAAATATACTAATACCTAAAAACTAAATAACAACAAACTAAACTAAACAAAACTAGTATAAACAAAATATAACTAAATGAAATCTAAATGTATTGACAGATGAATTGCACAATTGACAGTATTATTACAGTAATACGTAGGTATATACAATAATACGTATAGTGCAAATTGGCAGTAATAAAATACTAATTTGACTGTGATCTGTGTGTCCATTCTGTCCATTTCCTAAACGTTTCTCCCAGGTTTGACGTGGACAGAGAATGTGAAAGGATCGATGGAAACGTGTCCAAAAAGGATACACCTGCCGTCATAAATTCTGGCCACGTCAACATCAAACCCGGCGTGGACGTCACAAGTACGACGACGACCCCTTACTGTGCCTCTTTACATCTTTACAAATGATTTAAACAATATGGTCACACGTTTGCACACATTGTTGTCCATCCCTTCATCTGCGTGCGCTGTGTGACTCTCTTATTAACCCCTCCACCCCCAGCGCTGACTGAGAAGGACAAGCTCCTCCTGGCTGATCGTGAGAAGGACAAAGGCAACGAGGCGTTCAGGGCCAGCGACTATGAGGAGGCAGTTGTGTACTATTCCAGGTCAGAAAGCTTTTCAGTTGGGGAGAGTTGGTGTCGAAGGGTGTCATTTATAATGGCTTCATAACACCATTATAAATGAAGTATTGTCGTGCTGCAGAGATGCCCTCATATGTCTTTCTCCAGATGTGAGAAGTTAGTTTGGTACAGAGCCTCTCAACACATTTCACATAATGATCTTAATCTTTTTTTCAGGGAATGTGATGCAAAAATGATCATTCCCACTGATAGTGAATCATATCTATACCGCAATCGCAATATCTGTTAGAAGATAATCAAGTCAAGTCAAGTCAAGTTTCTTGTCACTTCACAGTTTACACAAGTATAAAGCAGTGGTGTGAAAATCTTATGTGCAATACCCGACAACAGACAGCAGTTATAAAAATATGAATAAAAATAGAATAAAAATAGAATAGAATAAAGTGAAAAAATAAAAATAAAAATGCAATTCATAAAATGCAATATATCGGCACAGAAAAAGAGCAATATGTATATATAAATCAATGTAATAAAATATACATTGTTATATGCTATACGCCCTTGTTCAGCAGCCTGATGGCCTGACTGTGGAAGCTGTCTCTAAGTCTATTTGTACGGCACTTGATACTGAGGTATCGCCTGCCTGACGGTAAAAGTGAGTACAGTTCGTGGCTGGGGTGGGCAATGTCTTTTATGATGAGAATAAATAACAAAAACCGTGTTGCGGGAGCTCGCGACACGGCAGCCATCTCGTACGGCGCCATACTCCAGTCCAAATTCCTGACCAGGTGAGGCCTAACGCTAAAAGTCAAACTGTTACTAAGCATTTATTATGTTGTTGTATTTATTATGTTGTGACGTGTAGGAGTCTGTCCATTGTCCCTGCTGTGGCCGTGTACAACAACAGAGCCCAGACACAGATCAAACTCAAGCACTGGCACCGGGCGCTGCAGGACTGCCAGAGAGTTCTGGAGCAGGAGCCCCTCAACCTGAAAGGTGCTCATCAAAGTGTTAACTTGAGTGGCATTGCCAAGGCTGACCCAATGTTAGTGTTGACAGCAAGGCACCGCATCGATATAACCGTTGTTCATATGGAGATCTGTCATCTGAGATTCTAGGCATCGTAGTGTTGTGATAAAGGGCATCTCCATCTTTGTCGGTCACCATCATGCATCCATATTATTCATGACAAATGTTTAAAAAAATGTAATATGATTTTGTCAAATCTATTAAAGTATCCACTTACATGCATTTCGTGCATAGCCCAAAAAAAGGGTTAAACAGCAGATGCTAAGTTAGTATCTAGGGTTTGTGATTTGTGATCTTGCCGTGTGTCTCCTCCCCAGCGTTGCTGCGCCGGGCCACGGTCTTCCAGCACCAGGACAGGCTGAGCCTGGCAGCAGAGGACCTGAGGGCTGTGCTCCATGTGGAGCCACACAACGCTACAGCGTCTGTAGGTTCACCTCAGGCCACAGACACTCATTAATCCAGGGACTGGCCGTGTGTCTGTGTGTGTGTGGGTGT
Source organism: Muraenolepis orangiensis (assembly GCA_027704905.1). Lineage (NCBI taxonomy): Eukaryota > Metazoa > Chordata > Actinopteri > Gadiformes > Muraenolepididae > Muraenolepis > Muraenolepis orangiensis. The sequence continues at coordinate 24,148,496 of CM051008.1, forward strand.
GTGTGTGTGTGTGGGTGTGAATTGCTTAGCGAAGAGATTATTTTGTATTGTATTGTATTGTGCCATGTGTTTTTAGTCTGTAGTTTGTAGTCGGTTTTTATTTGTGATTTGTTTGTCTTGTTTTTAAATGTATTATATGCTTTTGTAATCTTATTTCACATAGTTTATTTCTTTCTTTACCTTCTCTTTTTCTTTTTTTTACTTTTAGAAACTTTTGACTGAAGTGGATAGGAAGATAAGGGAGGGCGAGCCAAGGCTACCCACCAAAGGCAGGAAAATCCTCATCCAGGACGTAGAGGGAGACGATGATGTCGCCACTGAAGATGAGGAGAAGGCAGAGGAGCACGGTGAGTTGGTGTTAAAAGTCTGCTTCGACCACTTTCAACTTACTTACCACGTGGATGGAAATCATGTAGACGTCCCCCTATTCCTCCCTGAAAAAACATTGCATCCACACTGTAAGTGATATTGTACGTTATTGATTTCCTATAGAAGCCAAGCCTTGTTGTCGCCAACTGAAATGCTGGCCTAGGCCACCCCCTCCTAACCACTACTAACAGAGAGGTCACTCCCTGTTCAGTGCCCGCGACTGGCCATTACCTCTTCACCACATTGGCCTCTCACTAATGTATTTTTAGTCAGATTCATCGTCCTTTAAGAAACATACACACACTCTCACTCTCGCACGCACGCACGCACAAACGCCAGGCGCACACACGAGCAAACGCCAGGCGCACGCACACACACACACACACACATTATTGGAAGTAAGGAATGAACCATGATGGGGTCCCGTTATTGCAAGATAATAATGAATAATGTGCTTATCACCGCATATTATCATATTATTTTCCAATGGGACACCCTGGAGTGGTTTATTCCACAGTTACCAACAATGGTTATATTAGTTACTTATATATATATATATATATGGTTATCTTTTTCCCCTGAACTTAATCAGCTGAAATGGAAATATTATTACAAACATATTGTTTCTGTGTTGTCAAGGAGAAAAATAATGCACACCAGTGGAACGTTCTAGACCAACCACAATCAAGTATTAACCAAAGCTGTGGCATAATTTTATATTGGGTACCATTGAGATATATCACAATAACATCAAAGCCAATTTAAAGTCATTTTGGAAGAATTCCCTGATTGAGTACATGTCTGTGCTCCAATCACAAAAATGTCTCAAGTCTCAACAAATACATTCAGCAGTCCTAAACAAGACCGCTAACCCAAGGCTAGGCTTATCGTTCTTAATCTTAAAATTAGTGTGTGTGTGTGTGTGTGTGTGTGTTTCACAACTTAAAGTTCAACCTAAGAACACAGGGCGTTAACCCTTTTCCACGAGACACAAGACAACATTCATGTGCCTACAAGCCCTGCATGACAAATCGATCTGCTGTACACACAGTGCGTATGACTGGCATACCAGCATCAAGCTTTTAACAAATCTAAGATGGTGGCTCGTGATCCAGCAGTGGAAACCACAACATTGCTGGGGTGACTGTGTGTGTATGTGTGTGTGTGTGTGCGTGTGTGCGTGCGTGTTACTCTGTCATATGAGTCAAGTCGGCGAGGAATACATTTTTACACCAGCTAGTCCCCCCCCCCCCAGTATTTCCCATACTGCCGAGAGAGGAAACCCCCCTTGTGAAATGGAAGTCACATGACTAGCTGCGTGCTTCGTCTCTGAGTGTATGCTGTGTGTGTGTGTGTGTGTGTGTGTATGTGAGGGAGTGTGTTCCTCAACCATCCCCCACTCGGCTCTTTCACATGGCCCTGCCTCCTCCTAAAACTCCTCCTCCCAAGCCGCTCTCTGCTGCTGCTGCTGTGTGTGTGTGTGTGTGTGTGTGTGTGTGTGTGTGTGTGTGTGTGTGTGTGTGTGTGTGTGTGTGTGTGTGTGTGTGTGTGTGTGTGTGTGTGTGTGTGTGTGTGTGTGTGTGTGTGTGTGTGTGTGTGTGTGTGTGTGTGTGTGTGTGTGTGTGTGTGTGTGTGTGTGTGTGTGTGTGTGCGCGCGTGTGTGTGTGTTTGCGTGTGTGTGTGGTCCAACCCTCCCCCACTCTGATGTAAGCACAGACTGCATCCTGTGGGCGTGTCTACCCTTCACCCTCTCTCCCTCCCTTCCCCTCCCCTCCCCTCTCTCTTGCTTTCCAGCTCGTCCGGTTGATCGCAGGCAGCTGGCGGGAGGGGAGGAGAGCGTTGTTACTCCCGTGGAGAGGGGAGACATGGGCAACGCTCAGAAGAAGCCCCACGGCGGCCACCACGGGGACGGGGCATCGGCAGACACCAACCACGGCTCGACAGGACACTTCCGCAGGGGCCGGGGGGGCAGCTGGGACAAACACAAAGCAGCCGGGGAGACGCCGGGGAAGGCTGCCAACGGCACCGGTAAGAGAGGCTCCACAGCCTCGGAACACGGCGGCGGCGGCGGCGGATCGAAGGGAGGCGGTGGCAGCGCCGGCGTCGACCTGGACGCCCCCTGCGGTGCCCTGCCCCCCCCCTTGGCCCGGCTGAAGAACGAGGGCAACCTTCTCTTTAAGAACGGACAGTTTTCCGATGCGCTGGGGAAGTACTCGCAAGCCATTACCGGCTGCACGGATTCAGGTGAGCCCTCGGCTTCTCATGCCTCCCCCCATACCCCACCCCACCCCCTGCACTGGTTGTCATGTTGTCATGGGTTGATGGGTGCTTGGTGTGATTTGATGCCGTTCTGTATGCATTGAGCCAAGTCATCCGCGGGACGGTGGCCGAGGACAAATATCCACTTCCTCATTACTGTGAACCTCAGCGTCACTGGAATATGACAACAAACTCAGTGCCTCTCTACTATAGGTTAGTTTGCCAGCGTGATGTCACACGCAGTGGCTAGTGCTGCGTGTGTGTGTTTGATTAGAAAACCACAGCTCAACATTTGTGTATTGGAACCGGGAACACACACACACACACACAGCATATTCTCTATCATTAGCTAACAGATGTGTTGATCAAAGGTCATGCATGACCTTGCAGTTATTCTGTAATTGCCATTAGCTGACCACAGTCCACATGACCATAGAAGTGTGATCAGATGGTTTTATTGCATTTACAGTTGTACACAATATGGTGAAGCATTAGCTATGATGCTAACCCCAATGAGTAAAAGGATGAGCCAAGCAATGAGTCATTTATATCTAGGTGTGAATGTACTGTACTGTACTTTTAGCCTGTGTGTGTGTGTGTGTGTACAGACTAGCGAGCGGCATATCTGTCCGGCCCCTGTACGGCCCCAGCACTAAGCCTCTCAGCACGGGTCTGCCTGGGTCACATGACTCTGGAAACCACTCACTGTGAAATTGAATCTGCAGGGTACCACAGCTGTAAATCCCGCAGAGAGAGCTAGTGAGAGAGAGGGAGAGAGAGAGTGTGACAGTGAGAGATAGAGTGACAGTGAGAGAGATAATGACAGTGAGGGAGAGCGAGTGAATGAACAACCCTAAGAGAACAAGAACGAGAGAGTGATATATAGACACTCATCGGAATCGCCTCTCTTACCCTCGCTCCTCTCGCTCGTTCTCATGCTCGCTCGTCCTTTCCTCTCTCTCTCTCTCTCTCTCTCTCTCTCTCTCTCTCTCTCTCTCTCTCTCTCTCTCTCTCTCTCTCTCTCTCTCTCTCTCTCTCTCTCTCTCTCTCTCCCTCTCCCTCTCCCTCCCCTCCCTCTCGCCCAGTCTATTATGTAGGGGGCTTCTCTGTGTACCATGCATTGCGGCCTAATCTTCATTCTAACTCATCGCTGCTTTGTCAGGAGAACCTTGAATAGGGAATTGAAAAAGGGATACATTACAAATCATCATTGTTTTTCCAATAGCATTTCCACAATACCCCAGAACCTATTAAAATGCTCCGCAGTTGTGCACATCCTGCCATTGTAGACGTTAGCATGGACCCCAAACCAGCCCTGCAAGAGCGGGCCACACAGGCTACATGCACGGGCTACACAGGCTACATGCGTGGGCCACACAGGCTACATTCCCGGGCCACACAGGCTACATGCGTGGGCTACACAGGCTACATGCCCGGGCCACACAGGCTACATGCGTGGGCTACACAGGCTACATGCCCGGGCCACAAAGGCTACATGCGTGGGCTACACAGGCTACATGCCCGGGCCACACAGGCTACATGCGCGTGCCACACAGGCTACATGCCCGGGCCACACAGGCTACATGCGTGGGCTACACAGGCTACATGCGCGGGCTACACAGGCTACATGCGCGGGCCACACAGGCTACATGCGCGGGCTACAGCCCTGTGGATCAGTGTAATCGCATGGATCTGGTCTAAGCTGATTTAGTCGCAGTGGAGAATCCTGTCGGCTTGTCTGCACCACCACCGGCATCACCACCACCACCACCACCACCGCCACCACCACCACCCCACGTGGACCCCGTATGACGAGACACAGGTGTTCACACGGGCAGACACTCGCTGTGTGTGTGTGTGTGCGTGCGCGTGGGGTATAGACATGGACACATAACTGTCCCCGGTGCGCTGAGTCATCATCATCATCATCATCCATAATCTGATGTGACAAAGTGTGTGCCACAAAAGAGACTGCGTAGAGAGGAAGTCCATCACTCACATGAACAATGACCACATTTGTTTCTAGCTGGGGGCTAGCTGGTGGGCATTGCGCTAGCTAGCCCTCCCCCTGCTTCAGCAGCACTTGAGATGAGAGACAACGTCTCTCAAAACTACTGTTCCTGCCTACCGGCGCCTCTGCCGACCAACGCCTGTGTTTGCACAACGCAAAAAAAACAACCGAACATGTATTTACAAGTCGTGGCGGCACTGGCGACAGACGGGACTCGAATTGAACGAACGCCCTCTAGAAGTGGCCAGGGCATGTCGTTGGTCTATATGGATGTCGTGTCGCCACATTTAAGCCTGACTTTATTTGGGGCGGATTTAATTTCCCTCTGACATGATGTAACATCACTTACGTAACGGCACGCCACTCTTAACACATGGGCAGCATATCGTTGGCGTTTACGTTTTGTGCAGTTGACTACGATGGTAGTCAATATCGAAACCATAGTTTCTCGAATACTCAAATACTTTCAATGCTCAGGTCTCAGCCTGTAGGTCACTACAGGAAGTAGTGGACACACTAGGAAGGAGGTATAATGCTGCTACCTCTGAGTGTCGTCAAGACAGCAAATATGGTATTTTGAGTCGTAACGGGGCATGTGATGACAACATACACACCCTCACACATACGCACGCACGCACACACACAGCACACACACACACTGTCACTCCCACAGCACTGCAACTTTAACAGACACCAAGGTCCAATGAGAAGGCTGTTCATTTGATCACATCCTATGCATTAAAGTAGAGCAAAGGACAAACGTAGTGGAAAAACTCAAATCTAAGACACACACACACACACACTCAAACACACACACACACACACACATGCACACACACACTCAAACACACACACGCACACATCCACGCACACATTCGCAATCCTGAGCCAGTGAATCCCAAAGAAGCAACTCTTGGCATGTTTATACATGCCAAGAGCTTCAGACTGCACCCATCTTTCACTGTGATGTGCTGTAGGTAACCATAGGGTTGGTAACGCTTGTGTTTTGTTGTTGTTATTGGCAGGCTTGGACAGTCCAGAGGACCTTTGTATATTGTACTCTAACCGGGCCGCCTGCTACCTGAAGGACGGCAACAGTCAAGAATGCATACAGGACTGCACTAGGTAAGAGCTAACAGCGGCTAACAGCGGCTAACAGCGGCCTCCACTCACCTTAGCATGTGTTATCTCGCATGCTAAGTGTGAACCTAACCCTTTTCAAAGTGATGCGTTGGAACTCGCGTAGACGCCAAGCGAAAGCATCCGTTAGACTTCTCGCTGAGATGAGGGAACACCACATCTAAATTTACCCTGGATTGTATGACTCAGAAAATGTGTGTGTGGGATTACGTCAATCTTTTTTTAACCGTGGGGACTTTACGTACCTCTGTTTGGGTTCTGTATGCTGTATGCTCACGGAGAGCATACAGCATACAGAACCCAAACAGCCTTGAACTCTGAGATGACAATTCCGTTGCAAGCTGCTGACTTGTTGTGGACACTCACCACTGTTACGTTGTGGGCCGCCACCTCAGATTAACCCCACGGATTAGCTAATGGGACACACAAGGCACACACCTACACACACATGCACATATACGCGCAGACACACATGCACACACACATACACAAGCACACAGCACACACACCAGTGTCACTAGCTTGCCGCAGCAGAATATACTCAGTCAGGGTCCAAAATGTACTTTTTGAAAGTTGTCTTTTCACCCGCAATAGTGGAAAAATCTACCGGCCAAGCGATTGTTTTAATATGTAACCATGCATTTTTTGGTACCTACCCAGACGGTTAAATCTGACATGTGTTCATTGTGGACCCTGTACTCCCCCCAGAGCCCTGGAGCTGCATCCCTTCTCCCTCAAGCCCCTCCTACGGAGGGCCATAGCCTACGACTCCATGGAGCGCTACAGGAATGCCTACGCCGACTACAAGACTGTCCTGCAGGTGGACGACAGTGTGCAGGCAGCGCACAACAGTGTCAACAGGTAGGTGCTGTGTGTCTGTCTGGCTGGCTGAATGTGTCTGACGGGCTGTCTGTCCACCTTACTGTCTGTCTGTTTATTTATCTGGCTGGCAGGCCGCTTTGGTCCTGCTACTATACAAAATAGGAATAAACGCATGTTATGTCATTCTCTATTATTATCCAATGTATGAGTCAAGCGTCTAAAAATAGGCAGATCATCCATCGCCTCTCATCCTAACCAATGTGGCAGCAGCCGGGGTTCCCACACAACACAGTGCTTTCAGCACCTTGCCTTCTACAGGTGTTGATCTATTCCCAGACAGTTTATCGCTCGTGACCAACAGCAGTTCCACATCGCCATAGTGTACATCACACACCCATCGTAGAGGGAGAGCGACACAGAGAGAGACAGTGCAAGAGAGAGATACAGAGAGTGGGAGAGAGACAGACGGACGGACAGACAGACAGAGAGAGAGAGAGAGACCGAGATAGAGAAAGACAGAGACAAAGAAAGACCGAGAGACAGAGACAGAGCTAGAGAAACGAGAAAAAGAGACAGAGAGAGTCATTAAATGAATGAGGGAACTTTAGTTCACTCACCCTTCTCTCTCAGCCACGCCCACTCTCATCTAATTGGTGGTTGGCGCAGATTCAGGCAGCGACGACAAGCTGCTCCCGCTTGGCAGGTATTTATGGCCACCAGGTCGAGTCTTACGTAACGATTCTCAGAGCCTCACCTGTGAACATCATGCTCTCGGCGTCCAGGGGAAACACACACACACACAGAGAGAGTTGTGACACACATTGATCAACACTGAAACAAAAATATTAATACACTAAATTTATTTCTATGTGCTTTATTATATTATGTGTATCAAAATAAAGCGTCGCACTTTCATCTTTTACACGATAATGCGTTATACACAGCAATTGTGAATAGATACGTTTAGATAAACTGACAAAATAACCTCATCAATATTACTACCGTACTAACAATATGGGAGTACAACCAAGGTGATGGTGCGTTTCACTTAAAAATACACTACAGCATTATTCACTCTTAAATATGAAATAGCTGTCGATGTTTATGCTTTGAGGATCGATACTGTATCTCATAATAGGTCCTCATAACAATCCATATTCAATCATGTCAACTCGATGCCTTTGAGTTATCTTTATAGATGTGAGTGAGTCAGTGAACACACGAATAAGCAGAGGGCCCTCGTGCATATATCTATATAGATATAGATATCTATCTATCTATCTATCTATCTATATATATCACGGAAAGTCAATGCTGACTTTTATTAAGCATATATGGTGTGTATTGTATATGGTGTGACTCTACCTTGGTTCTACCTTTGCATGTATTTTCTCTCTTTCTCTTTGAATACAAACTGTCGGGTTATTTAGCCTAACTTGCATACGTCTAATGAACGGACCGTAGCTGAGCACCCCCACCCCCCCCCCCCCCTGTCCCGCTCCAGGATCACCAGGCTTCTGATAGAGCAGGACGGGCCCCAGTGGAGGGAGAAGCTTCCGGACATCCCGCTGGTGCCTCTGTCGGCCCAGCAGCACCGCAGGGAGGAGCCTCCCACCGCCGAGGCCCTGCAGGCCCGCGCTGACAGGACTGCCAGTGACACAGGTGTGTGGCCCCGCCCTCCCCCTGAGTGTGTGTGTGTGTGTGTGTTTATATCCGCCCACACCCCTATTTCCGCTGTTGATTATCCTACCCCCCCTCTCTCTCTCTCTCTCTGTCTGTCTCTCTCGCTCTCTCTCTCTGTCTGTGTGTCTCTCTGTCTCTGTTTCTCTCTCTCTGTCTCTGTCTCTCTCTCTCTGTCTCTGTGTCTCTCTCTCTCTGTCTCTGTTTCTCTCTCTAACTCTGTCTCTGTCTCTAGCCTGAGGTTGACTACAATCAATGGAAGTGCAGTCGATAGTTACACACATACACACACACACACATACAAACAAATGTGTATGTGTATTCAGAGTGTGTAGCTGTGTGAAAGTGCTTCCCCTCCAAAGTGGCTGGACGAAGGCAGACTGCTTTCTCTCTGATCACCGGCAGCATGTTAACTCTGATCCTTTCCAAACAGCAGCCCTGTTTGTGTCCTCAGAACACAGGACAGCAGCGCTAGGCTGACGAGCTTCGATTAGCTCAAGTCATCGCCCCACAGCGGAGGAAATAACCTTCAGGGCTTGTTCACTGCCACTGCAGCACAAATTTCGGCAACACACACACACACACACACACACACACACACACCCTCATCTCTCTCTCTCCCTCTCTCTCTCTCTGAACTCTATGCACTCTCTTATTCATCTGGAGGGAGGCAGCAGTAACAGGAGGAGGAGCAGGAGGAGTGATGTAGTCCTAATGCTAAAAGGAGCAGACCTCAAACATCATCGCCTTAGTTCCCTGCACCTCCAGCCTGCTCCCTCCTCCTCCTCCTCCTCCTCCTCCCCCTCCCCTCCTCCTCCTCCTCGTCCTCGTCTGTTTCCCTGCTGCAGTGCAGCTGCTTTTTTTTTTTTTTAAAGCCTGGACTTTCAGAACCAGGGAGAGGGGAGGGGAAGGAGAGGGGAGGGGAGGGGGGAGGATCTACCCAGGAAATGCAAATCCAGCAAGAATCGATCGGCAGGCTCCAGTCCTCTGCCTGAGCGATGGCTGGCTCGGGGTTCAGCACCAAGAACCCCCCCCCTCTGGTTCACTGTAGGGTGCCGGTGGTGGAGAACCTCGCACTGCACCGCAGGAGATCAGCAGCAGGCAGATTGATCTCAAGAGCTTTTCGCCTCCTTCGCCGCTTATTTACTTCCTGGGTGCATGCACGTAGAACTATAACCGCGGCCCGTGAGCTCATAAAACACGCGCGGCGGGGTGTTAAAGAGATGCCGATCGCGCGTGAATTAATAGACAAGTCCAGGCTTTTCACGCTCTGCTGTGTGACTCTTGCGTTGCAGCGCGGAGGGCGGAGGTGCGCTTCAACGCTCTCAAGCTGGAGGGCAACGACATGGTGAAGAAGGGCCGCTTCCAGGACGCCCTGGGGAAATACACGGAATGCCTTCAACTGAAACCTGGGGAATGTACCGTCTACACCAACCGGTCAGTGGCCAGCCTCACACGTTCTACACATATGTCAACACATACATATGTGTACACAGAACATACATACGTACATATGTACATACAAACAGTACATCAATACTATATATACATACACACACATTTATATTATATAAATGATTACATAAAGATATGTCAGAGTGCTATAAAGTTCCTCTAACTATTTAGTTAACACTAATATTAACATAAAAAGGCCTTCCTGAATAAAAAAAGGTTTTTAGGCCTGTCTTAAAAAAAGTATAGGGTGTGGTGCCCTTAAATGATGAGGAAGGCCATTCCACAGGCGTGATGCAGCAGAGCAAAAAGCCTGTTCCCCCTTACATGTGTATGTACATGCATACATACAGTCATACACACATACTATAAATACATATACACTTACACACATGTTCATGCACACACATATGTACATACACACAGTCATACATACACTATATACTGATATCTATATCTATATCTATATCTATATCTATATATCTATATATATATATCTATATAGATATATATCTATATATATCTATATCTCTATCTCCATGTACAGGGGAGCATCAGGGTCCTCCACTGTGGAGGCCTCTGTGAGTCATGCCCCTCACACTGTACTGATCCCTCTCGGGACCCTTGTCATTCCATCCATGACGCAAGGCCCTCCGGTCAGCCTGGGGGGGGGGGGGTAAAATGAGAGAGTATTGTGGACATGGTGTTACCCAACAGCCACAGCAGTCCCGGAATCAGCTGCCTATCTGCGTCCCCCCCTCCCTTTACTCCCCCCCCCCCCCCCCTTCCATCCATACACCACCTGCATTCAGTTGGGAGGGGGGGGGGGGGGGGGGGGTGTTTCTGTCTGCTGTCTAGAGATAAGTCTGTCGTCCGTCACCCGCCTCTGACCGGCGGCCATGTTGTTGGCTCTTTGTTCTCCCCGCTCCTCTTCAAGTGAGCGGCTGGATTGTTTCCCGCCTGGCAGGGAACGGAAAACACTGCGATGTGGACGTGATTCATTCCCCCTATTGTATGGGTGTTGTTTTTTCCTGTGTACGTGTGTCCGTGTGGGTGTGTGTGTGTGTGTGTGTGTCCGTGTGGGTGTGTGTGTGTGTGTACACGTGTGTGTGTGTGTCCGTGTGGGTGTGTGTGTGTGTGTCCGTGTGGGTGTGTGTGTGTGTACACGTGTGTGTGTGTGTGTCCGTGTGGGTGTGTGTGTGTGTGTGTGTACACGTGGGTGTGTGTGTGTCCGTGTGTGTGTCGTGTGTGTGTCGTGTGTGTGTGTGTGTGTGTGTGTGTGTGTGTGTGTGTGTGTGTGTGTGTGTGTGTGTGTGTGTGTGTGTGTGTGTGTGTGTGTGTGTGTGTGTGTGTGTGTGTGTGTGTGTGTGTGTGTGCTGTACACACAGAAAGGAGCCTGTGTGCCGAGCCACACCAATGCAAAGTGACCTCCCACCCGACCACATGCTCCTCGTGAGCCGACAGAGAGACAGACAGACAGACAGACAGACAGACAGAGAGAGGCGCTAGCTGAACTATATCGAAACACGCGCAAACTCAATGCGTCAGCTGACTATAAACGGTCCATTTCACGTCTCGCCTAAATGATCAAAGCGTGCTCATTTCTGTGTTACATTTTGAATATGAGAGAGAGAAAAAGCGTAGAGCCTATTGGAGAACCTTTTACATGTATGTAAATATGTCAAATGGAATACATTAGTGATGTGTGTGTGTGTGTGTGTGTGTGTGTGTGTGCGCGTGTCCAGGGCCCTGTGCTACCTGAAGATGGAGAGATTTGCCGAAGCCAAGCAGGACTGTGACGCCGCCCTCAGGCTGGAGCCCACCAATAAGAAGGCCTTCTACAGACGGGCCCTGGCCAACAAGGGCCTCAAGGTGAGCAGGCCTGAACACACAGGGGGGAGAGGAGGAGGACACACACACACACACACACACACATTCAATACATTCCCTACCTGGCATTGGATTAAAGAGCCTAGACGGTTCAAATTCAATCGCAGACTGATCGATGGGTATCAGAGCCGCTTGCGTTCTGCCTCCATTGCTCGCGTCTCTCTTTGCCATTTATATTTCCATAATACTTAATATTTCATATGTGATATTTTAGACCGTTTACGCTGAGAGCGTGCAGAGGCTGTTAATGTTTATATGGCTGTGAATGTGTCAGCCGTGGTGGCGGTGGATGCGGCCGCTGTGTGGTGTGTTCCACTGGTGGAATCACCCCCCCCCCCCCCCACCCCCCCGGATGGATGTGGTAAATCCTCCCCGAGCAACGCCAAAAACACTCCCTTCGTCGGCACGTTGAAACGAGCTCTTAAATTACCGCAGCTCTCGCTCTCTGTTGTAGCTTTTGTCCAAAGCGACTTACAATAAGGTCATTCATTCAACATACGTAGGTAGGCAAGATAATTACTACTAGTCACCAGAAGTCATAAGTGCATTTCACTCCTAACAAGCCTCCAAGGGCAGAACTAGTACTATAACTAGAACAGTATAATAAGTTGGCTCCCTAGATTTGACACAATAAGTACATCAAACAGGGGCAACGACAAATAGTGTAGCCAATAAGACAGACGGGGCTAATAAGCAAAAGCTAATAAACGAGCGCTGGCAAACAAAGATTTAGCTAACCAGACACAAGTGCTAAGAGGTAGGGTCAGGGTATAGTGCTTATTGAAGAGGTGGCCTTTAAGAAGCGGTAGGAAGCCACCGGCAGTTCCTCTGGGAGATGTTCCTCTGGTTCTACTGGCACGACCCCTAAGAACACATAAACACACACACATGACATTATGAAACAACACGCATCTGACTCAATCTGCCCCCCCCCCCAGGACTACCTGGCGAGCAGTGCAGACCTACAGGAAGTGCTCCAGCAGGACCCGGGCGTACAGGAAGCTGAGAAGGAGCTGGAGGAAGTGACAGCGTTGCTCCGCCAGAGCCTGGATGCCGGGGCCGGAGCCTCGCCGCCGACCGCCAAGCCCAGGAAGAAGGTTCCCATCACAGAGGTACACACACACACACACACACACACACACACACACACACACACACACACACACACACACACACACACACACACACACACACACACACACACACACACACACACACACACACACACACACACACACACACACACACACACACACACACACACACACACACACACACACACACACACACACACACACACACACTCATTTGATTCAAGGTCAGAAACGTTTTTTTCATTATTATTATATCATGGTATTTGTACTATAATATATATATATATATATATATATATAATTATATTACTATAATATAACTATTATTATATATAGTATTATTATTATAACAGACATTTTTGGACAATATATGAACTGGAAATGTCTCGTTGGCATTTATGGAACAATTGTTTTGTCCAATAAATGTATACTTCAAATAGCTTCCTAAACAGTTTAAGATCAAATATATTAGTAAATGAATGGGTATAGCCCAGAGAAATGTATTGCCTTGTGCCCCGCCCGGCCAGGTTGCACCCAATTTATCTTCTAAGACTAAGTAGGGGAAATATTCAGTATTTGCTGTGTGGTCTTTCAATGTTCCAGCAAAGACTCTAAATACCACAGTACGCTACCAAAGGTAAACAAAACTCAGCACACCCAACAGGGCATGCAACCACCTAACAAGCAGCGGCTCCATTCATAAAAGAAAGATGAGGCCCCCATTAGACGCTCTGTATCCAGAACATAGACTGGATCGTCTTACCGAAAAAACCCTCACTGACTGTACGCTGTAACACAAGAGCCCATGTTGTCTATAGGCTACACCCATGTAACCTTCAAGGCTTACATGGGTGGAACATAACCCGTCCAGTTCTGTGGACATTAAACCGACACCACAGTCAACCTAAACCCCCCCCCCCCCCGGGACGGGACCAGGTCAGAAGCGCGACGGACTCGACCCCGCGGCCCCCCTCCCAGGAGGTTGACAACACCGCGAGCATCAACCTGCAGCCGGCCGACGCCTACGAGTTCGGACAGTCGCTGAACGCGGCACGCTCCCAGGGCAACGCGGCCGCCTGCGCCCAGCTGCTGTCCTCGGTGGACCCCGAGCAGCTGCCCCAGCTGCTGGGCAACCAGCTGGACGGCCAGGCCTTGGGCTTCGTGGTGGAGGCCCTCGATGACCACTTGCTGGCCAGGGACCCCGGCCGGGTGTACCGGCTCCTGCGGCACCTGCGCACCGCCGACCGCTTCACGGTGAGACGCCACGCACTGTTGAATGTTTGTAGCGCAACGACACACCACAATGGGGGTAGTAAGGATTCCATTGTACTTTGTTGCATATGGCAAATACAAATCTTAAACACGCCATTGAAATGGCTGCTTGAGGGCTCCTCCTGATGACACAGGACACAGGATGAATGTGGTTAACTGCTTTATTCTAGAGTTTTGTAGGTGTAAGATGAACAGAGCAGACGGCACATGCTAGTGCTTCTCCCGAGTGTGTGGTGGTGGTGGTGGTGGTGGTGGTGGCTGGTTTAACAAGCCTCACCCAGCAGCCCCAGACTCTAATCAGTCTGACTGGGGCCAGGTGAGACTGCTTAAAACCAGCCACGGCGGCGGAGGACAAGAAAGCTATTGCGACTCTCGTCATGCACATTATCGAGAGACTAAGTATGCGTGGTCTACGGTGTCCACCGCCTTGCTTCCCAAACTGGAGGTTTGTCTCGTAGAGACACTGTTTACGAGCAGATCGGTGGTCACATGACAACCAGAGTCACTCGGGTTGCCAAGACACTCAAAACACCTCGATGCCGCCTGCCGGAGCGGCTATGGCTCGCTGACGAGACAATAGACAAAGCAGTGCTGCGTTAAACGCCACTTCACACACACCTCCATTCTGGGCCTTGAGTAGTTGCTGTTCAGCCGCATTCCCCTGTGGTGATCTACATTCACATTTACATCAGTGTAGTCTTTGTGTGTGTGTTTGTGTTGTGTTTAGCATTAAACTGGAATGTAGTGGAACTCGATTGAGTAGAAACTAGAAAATGTGTTTGTTTGACCCTGTTTGACTGCTGCGTTATCATCGCTTCCATCACCGCACTGGGAATGTTGTGTTGTTCAAGGCATCTAACACCGGCCATCTCCTCTAACCAACCTCTCTCTTCCTCTCCCTCCATCTCTCTGTCTCGTTCTCTCTCCCACCCTCTACCTCCATCTCTCTTCCACCCTCTCTCCATCTCCCTCGGCCATCTCCTCTAACCAACCTCTCTCCCTTCCCTCTCCCTCCATCTCGCTGTCTCTCTCCCTCTCTCTGCTTCCCTCTCGCTCTCTCCCCTTCCCTCTCCCTCCCCTTCCCTCTCTCTCCCCTTCCCTCTCTCTCTCTCCCCTTCCCGCTCTCTCCCCATCTACATGCAGGTGGCGGTGATGTTGCTGGAGACAGCCGAGCGGCGGCGTGTGACGCAGCTGTTTGCGCACCTGTCCGCCGTTCAGAGCGCAGACTTCACCAAGGACGACGTTCTGAACCTGGCCAACAAATACATCATCTGACCCACCCAGCCTCTCTCCCACACCTAGCCTCTCTCCCACACCCAGCCTCTCTGCCACACCTAGCCTCTCTCCTACCTAGCCTCTCTCCTACCTAGCCTCTCCTGCCCCCTTGCATGAGCTCTGCCTAAAACATTTTACTACGGATCTATGCAACAAACAATAAAAAATGAAAAAGAAGAAACCAAGGGCACAAAGTCTCATACCACCAGAGGGGTAACACAACTAAAAATACTAATACTAGTAGAATGGAGGCTGCTTCCAGACAGGCGAAACATATCTTTGCTTTATCTGTACTGCGGCGGTGGGGGGGGATCTGCTAACAATAACTTCCAATTAGCAAAAGGAAGGAATATATATAAATATATAGATGTTCTGCCCCCTACCCCCCTCTCCACAAAACATGTTCAGATATATTTTTTGTGAAGAATACCGTGTTGCAAACACTGGCTCTGACTCAAACTCACCCGAAAACACCTTCAACTTTTAACTAACGGGGTCACCTTCGGAGAGTCTGCTTGGGGCATGTTCCCTCGAAAGCTCCCTAAACCAAAAAAAAAAGCCGGCTCCTTGACTCCTAGCTAGGGCTCTTCGTGAGATGTGTGTGTGTGAGAGAGAGAAAGAGAGAAAGAGAGAAAGAGAGAGAGAAAGAGAAAGAGAGAGAGAGGTCAGTGGAATCGAGCCGAGGAAGAAAGCCACGTTGGATAGTCCATGTTTCTCTATGCATATGCAAAACAAACGTTCAAAGCGAAACATGGCTTCTCACCGCTATCTCCGACGCACTCTTCTCGACGTGGACGACAGCAACGACGCGGTCAATGTTTAAAGTTGAAACGACACGGTTTGTTTGACACGTTCCCATCCATGAGCATCAAATCTAACCGCGGAAGAAACGCCAGAAATCATCAAACAATAGGTTCAATAGCCCTCATTAGACTACCTAGCGAGTTCTCGTAAAAAAGTACACCTTACCCCCCCCCCCCCCCAAACCAAACCCCTTATTAGTTGATGCAGCGCGAGCCCCGCTGTGCGGTCACACGAACACTGGAGAGATGAGGCATCTTCTTGAGATGTGCCTTCGGATGTCAATTTAGGGGGGGGGGGGGGGTGGAAATTCGATATCAATTTTTTTTCCTGTTTTGTGCGTGTTTTGTGTGTAGTTCAGATACTGTAAACATGTGTAAAGAAAAATGAAAAGGTGTGTTTCGACTGTTCCGCAGCTTGACACGGCAGGGATTCCATGTAACATTACGCCATCGCTCAGCTGAGTTGCGGCACATCTTTTAACAATTATTGTCATACTTGATCATTGATTTAATGTTGCACGTTTGGGGGAGGAGAGTCGGGTCAGGCTATAAGGTAAAGATGGACAGATACAGAACGATTGGACAAACTTAATTTGACGGGAACCACGCTATATTCCATCCTCTCGCCATAACATAAATGGCTTATTTGACATTTTTGTCTACCAGTGTTCTGTGGTCAGTTCAAGGAGAGGAGCTGGGCTGTGAGGCAGAGACGGCCCCTGTACATGTTTGACCGATCCCCAGGACTCAGAGGCCGTGGCAACATGCACATATTATACAGCTATTTCTGAGTCAGAGACCGATACCAACCTGTACATGATACACAGCTCTCTGAGTCAGAGACAGGTAACATGTACATGTCATACAGCTCTCTATGAGGCAGAGACAGTACATGATACACAGCTCTCCGAGTCAGAGACAGGTAACATGTACATGTCATACAGCTCTCTATGAGGCAGAGACAGTACATGATACACAGCTCTCTGAGTCAGAGACAGGTAACATGTACATGTCATACAGCTCTCTATGAGGCAGAGACAGTACATGATACACAGCTCTCTGAGTCAGAGACAGGTAACATGTACATGTCATACAGCTCTCTATGAGGCAGAGACAGTACACGTCATACAACTCCCACTCAGGCTGGCAGGAGAGGTCTATTAGTGTTGTTTTAAATAAGTTATTTTCGGAAAGCATTCAAATTGTTATTTTGCAATAAACTGGCAAAGAACTTATTTCTCTATTATAGATGTACATTTTCTTGTGAATATCTAATAAATATGTTATGGAAAAGTGACATTGAATAATAAAACATGAACAATAATTTTGAGTTCTTTCTTCCTTGATGGGACGTGTGAGGAATAAGGACAACCAAAACAACCGCATTTCATACAATTTGTTTTAATTTTTTTCCCCCCAGATATGCATCGACACGCATATTGTAAAGCAAATTAGCAAACAAATATACAAACACCTTATGCAGTTACGCACAAATAACAAATGATATGTGGCACTAAGTTAGGATTAGGACCCAGACGGAACAACCGGGAAGCAGATACTCTCCACTATGCTTTAACAAAAACTAACCAAAACAACACAGGGACCAGGGCTGAGTGAGTGGCGCCCGGCCCGCCTAGCCAAACTGTGGGCCAGAATACTGGTTTAGACACGCCCTCAAATACCAGGTGGAGGTTGAACTCACGCAAACTAGTGATCTGAAGAAGAAAAGAAAAAAAAAAAGAAGCTTTTAAACCGCAGTGACCGCTTGGTGAAGTCCGAACCAACATGACATGCTGGGGAGACTTCTGGCCTTGTGCAACAGCACCAATTGATTTAGGTGAACGGCGGAGTCAGGAGACAAACCACAGAGTGAACGACAAACCCGGAACCACGCATGGAAGGCCCCCACGGGGCCCCCCCTCCTCCCCACCACACCCCGCATCATTTTTGTATTTCTGTGTGCATCGCAAGACATGGATGTAAGGAAACAGTGAACAGTGAGGGGCCTCGGGGTCCTTCAGAGGCCTTGGTTATTTGCGTAGTATTTTGTAAAGCATGTACAAAATAGCCGTCTTTACGTGTGTGTGTGTGTGTGGCGCGTCTGTCTGTCGGTGTGTGTCTGTGTCCGTCTGTCTGGATCTTTTCTTCACTCAATCCCCTACGGTGCCTAAAGGACACACCAAACTGTCTCCCGGTGGAACAGAAACGATGTGTAACAAGAGCCCGAGTGCTGTCTTTGGTAGGCAATTGAAAAGTCTCCATTTACCGTGTTGCCCACAGTCAGTGGGTACTGTGTCGTTTTATGTGTAAGAGTTATGAACACCCTATATATATATATTTATTTATTTATTTTTGTTTTATATATTTATTTTTTATATATTGATACTATAACGTCCAAAACCTCCATAGACATTCTTATAATGAAAACGTCTCAAAGACACAGTGGAGATAAACAGATCTTTTAAAAAGAAAACCGCATCTTGAAGGCACCATGAATCAACATAGCGGAGATCACCATGGGTCTCTTACCCAGGGGGGGGGGGGTCCGCACCCCCAGCCAGAATAGACCGCCTTTAAACAGGAGAAAACAAACGAGAAAACAAACAAACAAACAAAAACAAGAAACTTTGCTTTGTCTTCATACAATATCACAGAATTGAAGCAACCCATTGGCTAATAGTATCATAATGACTTTCAGCATTATCCTCCTCCATACAAGGTAACCCCTCTATCTTTATCCCATGGCCTTCCAGAGACCTTACCATAGCCTACATCTCTGCCAGAGAGCAGCGGTTTTATTTTTATTTAAATTCTACACAAGAATCCAGAGGGCTTTGGCTCCGGTTGCACCTTCTTATTTAATATAACCTGGAACACCGTCGACGGAACCAGAAACACAGCAGGGGCCCTGACTTCACTGAAGGGAGAGGGGGGGGGGGGGGGGGGGGAACAAAGAAGAGGGGGGGGGGAGGGGGGGGTATTAACAAGGCATAGAGCAACGATGCAGTCGCCGCTGATCTAGTCTTTCAAAGTGTCCCCCCCCTTTAAACATTGGTCTGAGGCTGCCTGTGCTTTTCTTCGCGGGGGACAGTTGGTGGACATATGTCTCGGAAACTAGGTCATTTTCGGGAAGAAAAAAAAAAAGGATTTCTCCGGGGAATTACGTTTAGGGCATTTACGATCAAGCCTGGTCCGGTACGGTGTAGGGGGCCGGAAGGCTGTCCTTTCGAATACGAGGGAGAAACGCAAGTGTGAATCGCACGCTGCCTGGTCCCCATTTAAACGGTTTCTTCTCAACACTGACACAGTGGTTCTTTTTCCGAGGGCGACGTGAGTCGCCAGGAGTCGAGCCATCAAAACGGGAGGCCGACGTGATACTGTGGAGCAGGTCGGTCGGCGGGTTAAAAAACAAAACTAAAAAACAACCCCAATTTCTATGGCCTTTCCCGCCTCGCTCAACATCAACCATCCAACTCTTTTTCCCTTTAAACCTTCCAATTCTAACTTGCCCTCTTAACAGTCCATTAACGCAGAACTCATTTAGTATTTGTCAAAAAAAGGGATGCTTTGTTGTAGTTTTTTTTCAAGAAAAGAGAACAAACGTCCCTTTGAAAAGGGGGAACAACAGCTCCGACTGTAGAAGCCGCGGCGGTTAGTTTACGAGGAGGGAAAAAGATTAGTTAAAGCGTCACGTCGGCAGCACTTGAGGACTTAGATGTCAGTCTGAATACAGGAGTTCTTAGGCTGCTCCTCCTCCTCCTCCTCCTCCTCCTCGGTGGGGGGTTGGGGCTGTGCTTGCTGGGCATCCTCCTCTTCCTCTTCCTCATCCTCCTCCTCCTCCTCCTCCTCCTCTTCCTCCTCCTCCTGGTTGTTGATGGATTCGTTCAGCAGCTCTCCGACACAAACGCTGCTGCCTTGGCAGTCTGGCTGGGTGGGGCACACCAGGCTGACATTCTCCTCTGCAATGAGGCACAGCGGGGAGAGCTCTCCCCCGTGGCCCAGGGAGGAGGAGGATGTGGCGGCGGCGGCGGCGGTGACTAAGGCAAGGGAGTGGTGGGCGGGGGGAGGCGGAGGGGAGGGGGAATGCGCGGGGCACGTCTCCAGCCGGTCGTTCTCCACCTCCGGCAGCGGGCTGACGGTGGCGAAGCGGAGCGCGTGGTGCTCACCGCAGCCGCCGCCGGACCCGTGGCTGCAGGACGTCTTCATGCTCTCCAGGTCCGAGCAGCTGAACTCCGAGAAGTGGCTGGAGTGGGAGTCGGCCACAGAGGGCAGGCTGCCGCTCAGCGACGGGGAGTCCGGCTCCGAGGAGTTGGCGCTGCGCTGCTCCAGCAGGTGGGCGTCCATGTCCTCGCGCGTCTCGTTGATCTTGGTGCCGCCCGCCTTCTTGCGGAGCTTGCCCTTGCTCTTCTTGCTCCCCGAACCGGTGGAGGAGCAGGAGGAGCCGCAGACCTCCTTGGCCCACTTGGTGGAGACCCCCTTGCCCTCGGAGGAGAAGGCGGCGGCGGCCGCCGACGGGCAGGTCCAGCCGCACCGGCTGCCGTGGCCTCCACCGGCGCCCTCATCCACACTGCTGCCACCGCTGTGGTGCCGCAGCTTCCCGGGCTTCGACTCGATGTCCACCTGCACCTCCATGCTGTTGCTGTCTCTGCACACACACACACACAGAGCCCATAAAGAGTCATTGCTTACGCAGTTCCTGCAGTCCCGAAGTTCACAGATTCAACCAACATGATTTAACCACCCCTCTTTCAGCGTGAGTGCTTAAGACTGGTTCGGTCCGGTCGCCGCTACCGCAGCATCCGAACCGGGACAGAGCAGGTTTTCAAGGACAGTTTTTATCCACGGCAGTGCACCTACTGAACTGTTAGGAGTGCTGCCACTATCATAACATTGACCAATATTACACAGTGTCATCCTTCTTTGCTGGACTCTTACTCTTACTGTTCTGCACTGTATTCATGATGCTGCTGCACTACTGTCACTTTAAAATGCTTTTTGCACCATGTGTATATAATGTACCTAGCATCAAACACTTTATTGTTCTTGTAATTGTCTATAAAATTGTTGTTTATAGTATATATAGTATTGTTGTTAGGATTCATACTGCGGTGGTGAATGGGGAATAAGCGTTCCATTGTACTTCTACTGCACGTGACAAATAACAACATGAACATTGAACCCCGAGGCTCCCACCTGTCCAGGGGCATGTAGGCGTTGAGAATGGATCCAGCCATTGCTTTGGTGCTAGCGTTGTCGCTGATTGTCCCCAGGCTGACGCAGCCCGACTCCCCGCTCAGACTGCAGCGCTCCTTCTGCACGTCCGCCTGCACCTCCAGCCTGGCAACCCCGAGAAATGTACAAAGGTTACCCCCCAAAAGAACATGCTCCACCTGTTCACCCCCTCTCATTAGGCGGTGAAGGTGGCCCAGCGTTACCTGTTCAGGTAGCTGACCATGGCGCTGCCGGACAGGCTGCCGGTGATGCTGGCGCCGGCCAGGGCCATGGTGGACGCCGTCTCGCTCAGGTTGTCCCGGATGGCGCCCAGACGGTCCATGTGGCTGCCGCTGGCGCTCAGGCTGCCGGTCAGACCGCCCACGCTGCCCTCGCCGATGCTGGCGTTGTTGCGCGTGTCCACCACCGAGGTGGAGTCTGGAGAGAGAGACACGCGTGTGTTAGCTTGCTTTCATGAGCGACGTGTTAAAATAGTGATTAAATAGTGATAAAGTGATAGTCATTCAAATGTATCACAACATTAAATATGTCAATTATATCAAAATAGTTTTTTTTGGTCCGGTATCTTTAGGTTTTCATACACTTCCATGATATGATTAATAGTGTATGGTTGTTTTTGATTGTGTCAATAACAATTTCATATATTGAATTCCTTCCTTTTGTAAAAAAATCTATGATTGGTTCATATAGGCTAGTGCTAGTACTGTGGCGATATGTTGTGGGTTCATTCGTCCTAGTGGTGGTATTGTAGTAATATATTGTTGGTGGTTGGTGATGGGCTAGTTGTTGGTTCATATGGGCGAGTGCTGGGGGTGGTAGCTTTTATTCCTCCAATCAGCACACCAGCCTGCTGCTGTTCCTGCTCCCACAGGACCAATAGGAAAACGGTGAGCTCATTAGTAATCAGTGGCAGATGTCACGCACCCGGAGAGACAGCACTGCACCGCTCAACCAAACACCGCAGCTTGTTTTATTTCGCCACGGTGCTGACGGGCTCTCAAGATTCGCACAAGGTCAGGTTTTTGGATGTTGCCGTGTGTGAGTGAGTGAGTGTGAGAGTGAGAGAGTGTGAGTGAGTGTGAGAGAGTGAGTGAGTGGCAAGTCATTACCGGTGGCGACCGCACCACCGCCGCCCATCTCGTTCTCGTCGTCGAACTCGATGCGGACGCCCTTGCCGTTGCCGGTGGAGACGCCACAGCCCCCGCTGCGGCACAAAGAGATGGGTACCACGCCGTACACGTACGCCAGCATGATGGGAACGCCGATGCCTAGAGGAGGGGGGGGGGGGGGGAGAGGCCAAGACACACATGCAAACATGAACACACACACATGAACACCAGCAGAGGCCACTGTGCTACCAGATGGGTATGTATGGAAGGAAAACTCAACAATAAAGAGACAATCTGCATTAAGCAAAAAAAAGAGTGAGAGCATGAGTGCATGAGAGCGAGACAGAGAGAGAGAGAGAGAAACACACAAAGGGAACGTGGTCACAGGCCTTCAGTTAAACCAAAGTTAACCACAATTGAGACCGGCCCCATAGAGTGGGTTTATAAACGGGGGACGGATTTAAAAAGAAAAAAAGATCAAACATAGAAAAGCAACAGAGCTTGAAGAGAGAGTGTCCCCCCCCCCCCACCCCCAAGTCTCTTCAAGCTCCGTTGCTTTTCCAAGTTTCAACGCCGAAGGCTGGAAGAAGAGCCAGAGATGGAGAGAGACAGCAGGAGCAGGAGGAGGAGTGAGGACTGACCAACAGTGACGGCTGCCACCACCGGGGACACGATGACCGAGAGGGTCACGCCCCCCGCGATCACCAGGTTCCTCTTGTGGTTGGAGATGTCTTTGCCTTCGTAGCGGTTATGGATCTGACGAGAGAGAGAGTAAACACATGAGACAGTCACACGGGGAACAGAAACACGACTAATGAGCTCACTACTGTACAAAACTAATTAAATTTAACCTCATTACCTCCACCACAAAGATGAGAGGAGGTCAACTCAAAAAGCTATGTACGGAATTCAACAACACTTGGTGGTTAGACTACTTTGGTGTGGCGGAGATATGTGCTCTACCGAGTGCCCTCTAGTTAAGATGTTAAATGACGTTATTAACGTCATCGGTATAGTTACAATATAATATAGTGGAGCATTTCCTGTTTCATCGACACATCCTCAATTATGGACGACACTAAAGCAGAAGTAAATCAGTTAGAGCTGCTGCATACCACAATACCATTCATAATGCATTCCCCTTACGGTCACAACCGCCTTCCGTGCTTCACAGAAGGCGTGAGGGTGAGAGTGACAAGTGAAACTATGTTTCACCAACGCCACATCATCCCGAGACGGCAAATGAGTCACCGCAACGCGACGTGCATGCAGCACCTTCTGGGCCCACGGGGGAGGCGGTCGGCCACATCAATCAAAGAGCCCCCTCACTACAACGTATTCGGGGAAATTCTGAGAACCGGCATGACGAACGGAGCGTGACCCCGTGGGTGGTTGTTGTAGGAATAAATAAAATTTAAAATAACTCTTACAATTATTACCCGACAATTATGGACTCACACGGTCAGAGCTCTGAGCGAGAGATGGCACAAAAAAAAAAGAGATCGGGGGGGATGTTGTTTTATGTTTTTTCCTTGTTTTGTTTTTTTTAAATGTATTTAAACAGAACATCTAGGATTTAAAGTGTCTTTGAGTTTCTTGTAAAGCGCTATATAAAATAAACGGTATTATTATTATTACAGACACCGAGGCGGGAAGCGAGAGACACACACAGAGAGAGAGCGAGAGAGCGTGCACACCTTCCTCCCCACGTACACCGGGATGCCGATGATCATGGCGGGGATGGCGATGCCGGCGATGAGGGCGATGCCCACGGGGGCCCCCACCAGCGTGCCCAGCTGCCACAGGATCTTCTTCTTGCGGCTCCATGGCTTCTTGCCCCAGAAGGTGCAGCCGGACGGACTGGAGGAGGAGGAGGAGAGAGGGGTTATAGAGCTAGATACTAAAATGGTATAAGACGTAGTAGGAGATATTGGGATAACATGCACGTGTGTGGCCCAGCCCCTGCCATGGGGAAAACCGGCAGCAGTCTACTAGGTTGGCTATTCCCAAACGTGCACCACCAGGGGGTACACGCCGTTACGTCGGGGGGGTACGCCAACATACAAAAACTAAATAGCCGCTCGGTGTCAAAAATAACTTTAAAAAACAAACCGACACGCGGCCGTACCTACTCGGCTTCAATTGGTCACTTATTTGGTTGTTGCAAGAACAGAATATATATATATTATTTTATGACTTGAGACGTAGGACTTTAATATATTTTCTTATAACTTTCATGTCATCCATATTGTGTTTTGAGCTGATGGTGCATATCGCTTGTTTGAAATATCAGAGGGCTTTCTACAAGGCTGAATAACAACAAAATAGTTGATAACACTGTCTTGGCATCAAATGTAACATCAGATGAGAGTTAGAGGGGGTAACACAGCAGGTGGTCAAATGTTTGAGGGGTTACAGGACTCTAAATAGTTAATAACACTACTGTGTCTTCATATGTCAAATCTAATTAGGAGGTAGAAGGGGAACACAGCAGGGGGTTCAATGTGTAAGTGGGTATAGGACCTTAAAACGTTTGAGAACCACTGTAATGTGACTCCAGCTCCCATTCCTTGAACAGTTTGAAACAATAAGCGAGAACAGAGTACAGGGAGCTACCGACACCTCCGCTAGGTAGCAGAAAGGTGTTGGATTCATTTTGTACTAACAACTTATAGAGACACCACACAAGAAATGTGAGATGTAGGCCGTTGACTGACTGTTAAATGTTTAAAAGGAAGTTCTGATAATGAGCTGGCATTTGAGGGGGTGCGAAATACTTCAAACCAAAACTAAGTGACTGAATTGTGGCTTCCCGTTTCGAAGAATTGCGCTGCCATTTTTACTTCACGTACGGTTTCTGCATGTCTGACATTTCAAAACTGGTTACGGCACATTGGAGACAACTAGACCAGACCGGCAAACTGTGTGTGTGTGTGTGTGTGTGTGTGTGTGTGTGTGTGTGTGTGTGTGTGTGTGTGTGTGTGTGTGTGTGTGTGTGTGTGTGTGTGTGTGTGTGTGTGTGTGTGTGTGTGTGTGTGTGTGTGTGTGTGTGTGTGTGTGTGTGTGTGTGTGTGTGTGTGTGTGCAGGGGGGCTGACCTCAGGTAGTGCAGGTCAGAGATCTCCTTCATGCAGAGCCAACAGAACTCACAGCCGCACACGGCGCAGGTCATGTGGTTACAGCTGCCGTCGTTCATCTTGATGATGTAGGCGGCGCAGCGGGGGCACGGCTTGATGTCATCGGCTGAGAGAGGGGGAGAGAGAGAGATAGAGAGTTAGATAGCAAAAGAGAGGTAAAAGAAGAGTGATAGCAATAGAAGTAAAGAAAAGTAAAAGAAGAGATGGCAATAGAGATAGAGGGATAATGGGAGATCGAGGGATAGCAGGAAAGAGATGGAGATAGAGCGGGTGAAAGATAGTGATAAAGTGATGGAGAGAGAGAGAGAGAGAGGGATAGAGATGGATATAGAGAGAGAAGGATAGAGATGGAGAAGGAGGGATAGAGAGAGATGGGGATAGACGGCAACAGAAAGTGATAGAGAGACAGAGCTCAGGTCAAGCTGTGTGTGTCAATTGGTTTAATAAGGGACGTTTGCAGGTGGCCAAGTGATTCATCTCTTCACGAGCGGAGAGCTCATTTCTAAAAAGGAAATCGATGGAAGGAAACACTCGTCTGCTGTGAACCCATCGTAGACTCATAACCGATACCAGCCTCTCAATTCCCGCTCTCGCCGGAGCATGCGGCTGAACCAGTCCACTGGCAGATTTCCATGATTAACTCATGAGGCATTCAAATGATCAGCTAAGCGACGGGGGGTCTGTCTGTATGTCTGTGTGTCCGTCTGTGACATGACCCTAATTTGAGGACATGTAGGGGGTTTGTATTTGAATGCAGCACTGGGAACAGTCAGACACTGCATATGTGTGTGTGTGTGCATGTGTGTGAGCTTGAGAGAGAGAGAGACCGACCTACGGCACCGCTCTCCTGGCTGTAGCTGAGGGAGGACGAGCGCACCGTCCGGAGGCGGAGGGTCTGGGCGCGCTGCTGGCGCGCTGCGTCGCAGGTCTGGTTGGGGTGCCACAGCTGCTTGCAGTGGTAGCAGAACTCCGTGCCGCAGCCATCCCGGCCGCAAGTGATTTTGGGGCAGCTGGCGCAGCCGAAAGCAATCACCGCATACCTGTGGACCGATGCACAGAGGGGGGGGGTGAGCATCACAGATGACAAGAGAGAGTACAATGTACCTAATACCTAATGCAGACAATTGAAATAGAAAGACCTCCCGTTCTGCATTAGAGGAAAAAGCACTGTGCTGCTTGTGAGAGTATAAAGATTAAGATGACATCACACCGGACTATCTGCACTACACTAGTTATATTTAAACTGTACCGTTTATACTGTCAGAATCATATATATATATATATATATATATATATATATATACACACTGCAATTATTCAAATATGTACATTTGTGTAATTTTCAAGTATTTATTTTGTCATAGTGTACATTTAGTAATTTTTGTTAGTCAACATTTCACTGTACATTGCACTCCATACAGGTGACAAATAAACCAAATCTGAATCATTAGCTATTGGGTACATTGAGAGAATATCAGAGGAGCATCTCTCGTCTCTCGCGATGCAGACACCGGTGTGGTTGGAAGTGGAGGAGGTGAGGACTGTGGCAGGGAATGTTATAGCAGTTGAACCCCCGCCGGATCCACTGGAGGAGCAGTTCCCCAGCTTAATCTCTGATCCCTTCAGTCATTCACAACAAGGGCTTTGTCCGCTGGCATAATTACCCATCTATAGGACACCGGGGTAGCCCGGCTAGTCCTCACGACTGATGGCACTGCGTTGGTCCTCAATCACTCCCCAGACACCCCGACTTGCTTGTCGTCAAACCGAGTGTACGAGTCTGCGTATCCATGACGATGTGAATCAGCAGAGGACTTGTGCTGGCGGCTCTGGGTCTGACGTACAGACTCCATTCAGTATTGTTTGTATTTTACCACTTGAGCATGTATAGACTGTCGGACACCGCTATTTCAACAGGGTACGATACGGCCACTGCAATGTGTGGGCTGGCGGCAAATTGAACGTGAGTTGGTATAGATGGGGGTGGACAGACAATCATTCACATAGTATTGCTGACCGACTGCAGGCAGCCGTATAGAGGAAGGCATGTGGGGGGGAAAGTTTGATTAGTTTCCTGCACCAACTGCAGCAAAGGCTTTGATTTAGCCGCCAAATTGTCTGCACTGAAAAAGGCGACTTTGTTTTAAGTTAACCGCGGCAGTTAGCCACATGTTGTGCGTGCGTGCATATATACACACACACACACACACACACACAAACACACATATATACACACACACACACGTGGGAATATAGGTGGGGTGGGACCCCAGCCTTTTCTCCTCTGACAGACCCAGGGATCGGGTTGCCATTCTAAGGGGGAAAGAGGAGAGGGTGTATCCTGTGAGACGACTGGTGTAGAAAGGCCCTTCACGGCTCTTCCATCATCACCACCACCACCGACGACGACGAGAATAGATGTTTCCATTTGATTTCAAAACGCTTATGGAGCGGATTCAACACCACAGCACGAGAATCAGACTGATCGAACTGGGCGAGTTGTGACCAGTTTGCAGTGCGAGGTGTGTGTCGTGAAGTGAAACAGGGCAAGTGGAAAAAATATAAACCGGCCAAGAAAAACACATAAGGCCTGCCATAAGGACCCACCTTCTACTACACGTAGTAACACAATTAAACAAGCATTACATCAACGGTGACAGCACACCGAACAAAACCCCCTAAAAGCCGGTTTCCAAGAGTGAATGTTGCTGCTAGGTTCTTTACTATTTATTAGAGTTGGGGAACACAGATGGTTCTAATCACACTGTACTTCCCCTGTTCCAACCTGTCCTTTCCCAGACTGCTCTTTTGGGAGGGGAAAAGCAAGTTAAAACTTGTACACTGTTCGCTGTGCAAGAGTCTAGTACGAAGCGAGACATTTATGTACGAGAATAACTGTAAAAACATGTGATTCCATCCCAACCCATACTTTCTCTTCAGGCACTGAGCACAGACAGATTTGTTGATCGTCTTAGAACAAGCCAATGTTTAACTAACAAGTATGTAGCTTCGAGTCGATCTGTAATCTACAGACCCGTACAAGGAAATAACATAAGCAGTCATATTTTATCATGGGGCCAAAAGGCGGCGATGGGCATATCATGTTTATTAACTAGAAAGAGCAGATGTCAACAGCCCTGATAAAAATGTTTTGTGCCGTCCTTGAGACACCTACAGACTTGATAAATTAACCGTGGTCTAGAATAGCCAGAACCTTAGAGTAGGGCTGCTCAATTACACGTATCAGCCACTGCTTTAAATACCGGGCTCATGTCCCCGTAAAAATGTGCTCAAATGGTCGCATTGAACTTTTTTTATTAAACCCTGCAATGACTACACTTAAATTGAAATATGACTGTGAAATATGTGTAGACATAACGGTCCAGAGTGCGTCAGCGACAGTGAGCCGAATAGTAATTACAGAGAAACGTCCTATACGTGAAGAGACTACGAACTATGAAGAGCGTGCTCATCCGCTTGGCCTCCGACGCACCTCAGCCCAAGACGCGCAGCAAGCCGAGTCACGCTGCAGGGGCCTCCGGCTCGCTTGAGGAAACCTCAGCAAAAAAAGGAAAGACCCGAGCATGTGGAAAGATGGAAAACCAAACCGGGACGAGAAGAAGGAGGACGGTTGGATTCATCAGTCATGAAATCAAGAAAGTGTGGCGACAACGCCGTCTGTCTGTCTGTCTGTCTGTCTGTCTGTCGTGTGACACACGCGACGAGGACAGAAATTTAGACGTGGAGAAGGGAACACAAGTATTGAGGGAGCCCATCCCACTGAGGGCTCTCACTCACTGTTATTTCAGTCCAAAATGAAAAAGGACACTGCCAAGGGTACACGCATGACATTCAACTGGACAACCACCACGTGCTAAGTAGTTAATCACCTATGTGACTCCAAGGCAAAGTGCACACCGTCACACTGTGTTGTGTTGTGTTGTGTTGTATTAGCTGTACAACAACAATCCCTGGAAGAAAAGGAAATGGGCCCCAAGAAAGAGATACGGATGAGGCGGACGGGGGAGAAACCGCCTGTGGGAGAAAGTGAGAAAGTTGACATGATATAATAAACAAAGCTCAAATAATTGTTTGGCCTTTTGTACGAGTACGTCATATTCTTGCAAAGATATTAGTGTTTTTACCATATTAAGTATACTATGGGCTTTTTGAGGTTAGACTGTGTACAGCCAGTGGGTTGACATGCCGGGGGAACACATTTCATTGGAAACACATTTCAAGGCCTGACGCAAATGATGTTAAAGTACATTGAAGGGGAAAAAAAAAAAAAAGTGTGGCCGACCTCACACACTTCTTCAGAGTGCCTCACGACAGCGGAGCAGAAAGGAGGACCAATGAATAGAGAGTTATTTTCTGCAGAACCCAAGTATAAATCAATGAGTCTGCGGTGAATGGGGAGGAAGAGGAAGAGCTGCTGCTTCTGCTGCAGCTGGGATAAAACTCATCCCATCCGCCCTAACGGCGGACCCTCTGCTGGGGGAGTAATCTGGCTGAGCGAGCACTCGGCACACATCCGAGTGGGGGTGTGAAGATCTTCAGAACTGCCCATCCGGACCACTTCACCATTATGATTAGCCGGCAGTGGGAGACTTCTCGCTTAAAAGAGGATTTGATCCACCGTGACGGAGGCTGACAGACCCCAAACCAGGCCGTGTTGCCCCTCAGAGTCCGAAGGCTTGACGCAGGAAACCACCACTAACTACTAGACGGTGTGCGGTGGGGCAGCCAGCCAGCCAGTCATCACTGAGGCAGAGGATTAACCAGCTTGACACAGTAAAACCCAGACCGTTGGATTACTTGTGGGACGACAGGTACAAAAGGACACTGGGAGGGGGGAGGACGGAGGAAGAGAGGGGGTGACGGCGGATAGGGTGACAGCCAAAAACAAACGGGACAGAGGGACAAAAGGAAGTAGAGATGAAGAGCAACGGAGGCAGACGGAGACCTTGGTGCATACTGAAGTGGATGAAGGCAAATAATAGAACAGCGTCACTTTAAAACCAGGAAAAGACAACACACGCCATACAACAAGATTCCGGGATCCAAAATCGAAGACGATATGTAGTATCATATCACAACTATATTTGACACTGGTCCATGGCACCTGTTGCAGTAGTGACACCGTGTGTACACAGGACTTGTTTAGCCATATACAACGTGTGGGGTAGGGGGGGTGGGGGGCGGTGCCAGTTATGACCCAACATTATCACAACAATGTTGTACCTCGGGAGAAACGGAGTCCACCGCCTTTGCCTGGGACCCATTTCCCTTCTACCTTTCCCCACTATCTACCTCTCACATCATCAGAAGAAATGGCTCCCGGGTAAAGGAGGAAAAATACATTTTGTTGGACCTAGACCCAAATCGATCCTTGCACAACCAATAGTGGGTTTGAGCTTCAGGCAGCACAGTCGTAACTGATCCGTCAGAACGTACGCTGCTGATAATTGTTAAAACAGTCCGTCTGGTCCTGAAGTAGGCCGTGGAAAGCAGGACTCAGCAGGATCCAGCTCTTCAACAAAGACCCTTAGTATGTCTAGGGAAGGTGGGAGAAGTCACCGGCTTCCATTTAGCAAGTTAGACATAATTGAATGGTCACTTTGGTAGACCGGTCATTGGTGTATATATAACTCAATGGCTGCGTGTGTCTTTATGTTTTAAAGCATGCAACACAACAAAACTGTACACACGTGTACGCAACTGAAAGAACACAGCCTGCCATAGCATTAACACCTAGCCTGGGGAGGCAGTAGCGTACGGACCAAGTACGGAGTGAGAACTGGTACTTGGAAAAAATGTGCCAGTTAGCCTCCTGGGCACTGCCGAGGTGCCCTTGAGCATGGCACCAGACCCCTACACTGCTACTATTGTAGGAACACTGCATATACAATAGCTGCCCACTGCTCCTAATACTAGGATGGGTTAAATTAAGAGAAAATGTAGGTGTGCGTGTAGATGTACAGTATGTGACCAATAAAGAGGGTTCAAAATCCTAGTAGAATAAATGTCCTACTCCTAGCACTTGTTTTTCTATTCCTGGCCATGATATTCTTTAGGTTGAGGTGAGGTTATCTAATGTGCTGCCTTTACAATGGCCGTGATATAGCACCCCATGCCACCGAAGATCTGCCACACTCTGCAGGTCCCTGGTGTGATGAGCTCATAATGTCGTTATCCACCACAATAGCTGGATTCACAGAGTGAGGTAATCAAGGGCACGGCACGCCTTGAATTGTCGAGCGATTTCACGATGACTTGATGGAAAAAGATGACGCATAGTGGGTATCGCACTTCCAAACACCAGGGGACTGATAACCATGTGGGTGCACGGAGGCTTGCGTCGTCATCCGCAAAGGACTGCCGGTAGCTGGGGGCCGGTTAACAAAGAGAAGGCCGTGGGGCACCGTGTCATCCCTCCCTGGTACAGCCATCGCAGGCACGCACTCTCAGAGGTCCCCTTTCTCCCTCCATGTCCTTCATCCATCTGGACGTTCCACATATTCTCTCCGTTTTTTTCCTTCACTGAACTCTTGTTCCACTTCTGTTGAAAGTCATGTGGGTTGGGCGGTGGCTCAGGGCCGCTGCTTAAACTTTTCTTTTAAAATGTGTCTAAAATAGCAAACTTAAAATTGCAAACGCGTCAGGCTTTGATTAAATAGCGTCAAGGAATTTGAAGCCTGACGGCCCGATTTGTAGTCCTTCTTTTGTCCGACTTAAATTACTGTTGCTAGGCAAACTGAGACAGTTTAGAAAACAATGTGCTGCTATTTGTATCTAGCAATGTTTTATCTAAATATAAAAGTCCACTCATGTCTATTGGAGTGGTATATTTTGGATAGCTGGGGGGGGGGGGAACGGACATGTGATTCTAAACACAGAAATTTCCATTTTGTCCGTTTGTGAAACAGAGTTGCTACGGTCCAGCAGTATGTCAGAACACAGGTGACACATGAGTGCCTGCATGTTCTATACAAAACACTGGGAAAAAAATGACACCACCCATAACCAAGTTTGCTATCAAGTAAGACCTTCACATGTGCTTCTGTATTCTGCCTACAAGTGTTTTTTAGATTTTTAAGGGGAAGCCGAATTATAACCAAACAAGGGTCTTACCCGCAGTCGGGTGCAGGACACCAGCGGCAGTCCGGGTCGGCCACCAGCCACCTCCTCAGCATGAACTCCTCATACTTCTCCATGAGGGCCCGGTCGCCCAGGATGATGCGGATGTCGTGGGGGTTGAAGCGCTCCGAGCACTCGGGGCAGCTGATGTTGACGCGGGACTCTGAGATCTCGATGCGCAGGTACTGGCGCAGGCAGTCGGCACAGGAGCGGTGGTGACACGTCATGATGTCAGGGAAGCAGTCCCTGGAGTGGCGCAGAAGGCACAGGGGGCATTCCAGCGTCTCGGCCGCCCCGCATCCGGTGCCGGCCTTGGAGTAGGACGAGGTGGAGGTGGAGGCGGGCCACGAGTCGGACGAGGTGGAGGCGATGGCGGCGGCGGACCCGCCCGCCACGGAGGATGAGAAGGCAGAGTTCTTGTCGTTACACATCTCAGAGTGGATGCTCTCGATGCTGGCGATGCCATCCACCCCGCCGAGCCCTCCGGCCCCCTGCAGCTGGATCTCCCGGGACCGGTGCCGGGCGGCCTTGGACTCCCGGCCCCGCCGCCGGAACAGCGAGGCCAAGGAGAGGCGCCTCTTCTTCTTGGGGGCCTTCATCACGGAGGGAAGGGAGACCGAGGAGGCGGTGGACTGGATGTCCCGGTCCGAGCCCATCACCCCTCCTTCCCCGCCCCCGCCACCCAGGTGCTTCTGCTGGCTCATGGCCCCGTAGGGAGGGGAGCCGGGAACCAGGGGGGAGCCCGAACCGGGGAGCCTCTCCCTGACATGGATGGGGCGGTCCGGGAGCGGGGCTGGGGCGGGGGTGAGGGGAAGGTGGTGGATAGGGGAGAGGGAGCCAGGGTGGGAGGGCAGGGCTCCAGAGGGCCCGTCACCGTTTAAGACATGGTGGCTTCTCCTGATCAGCCTCGTGGTCACATCTAACAGCCGGATTTTGGCGAAGGGGGCGGGACCTCACGTGATGGAAACGGTCATACAACAGAACCTAAAATAAAGAGAGAAAAGGGAGAGGAAACAGAAGAGTGAGAAGTTAGTCAATACACACATCAAAGGATGACAAGCTCTTTCTTTCAGCCACACTAACAGCCCAATGCAGTCATCCAATGATAAAAGCAATGTGTCATGTCGCAAGATTGAAGCGGAAATTCAACTCAAAAGCACCGACATCCTTATCATGTTTTCCCATCAAGAGTCCACAAAAGGGCCCCGATGATCTTAAAGATTCCTCGGAGCTCCGATGACACAGACGGCATTACTCAGTGCCGTTAGAACATGACGTGTCCTCCTCCACCTCAACCAACAGCTGTGGAAGAGAACGGGCCGGACAGGAATGTAGTGGATGAGATGGGAGCGGAGAGGACGCAAAACTAAAATGGAAGAAGCTGAATTAAAAACAAGTGTGGGAAAGAATAGCCCACACTAACACACTAATCCAGTCAAAGTCCGCCCCCCCCCCCCCCCCCCCCCTTAGGAGTAAACATGAGGAAGTGTGTGTGTACTGAAGACATCCCGGAGAGGAGTGACACAGAATTTCACTCTTCGGTGCTGTTCACAAAAAGAACAGATACCGAGGGCGCAGTAAGTGAATAACACAAAAATGTAAAATAAGAAACTCCCGCCATCGTCCATAACAAAATCACCAATTACAAAATATGTTCTCTACCGGCTGTGAGTCAGAAACTCGATTTAGAAACGCCAAGTCATCCAACAAAGAACTAACATGTTAGTCCTGCACATCATTTGCGAGTTAATGTAGGACCCTCTTTGTTAAGCAGTTGTCAGCCTCGAGTGGTTTACATTCGGACATTTTTGCTCAGAGTGAGAAAATCGGAAACAACCATAAAATTGCCTCTAGTTTTAGCATACAACTAAAAGAGAATGCCATGTCATGGTCTGAAGCAATATCACGGCTTGGGGTTTACTGGGTGCAGGTGTACACTGCTTATCTGGACATGAGGTCAGCAGCGTTTTGGTACTATGTTTTGGTGGGTAAATACAAGTTGACAGGAACAAGCCCATGTATACCCATAGTCTCTCACGCAATTGAGTTTGCAAAGATTTTGGATTGTCATTCCTAAAAACAAAAACGTTTTAAGAGTTATATTACAAATTGTAGCCAATAATTGTTTTGCCATACCAAATTTAGAAATCACAGAACAAAACAAAATCCATAAAATACAAGTCACCATTTTCATACCATCCCATTAACATAGTTAAGGGTGCAAAAGTGTCCTTGAGTAACCTACTCGTTAAGTTCAAGCACTGGTTGTGCCCAATATCAAGCTCTCAGTACACACACACATATATATATATATATATATAAATGATGAAGATCACAGTTGTGCTTGCGTCTGTCTGTGTCCCAGTAGACCAACCGACTGAATATAGTGGCGGGAAACCGGAGACAAATAGTTTCTCCTCCGTAAGTTTGTACATAGTTAACATAGTTTTGCACCCTTAACATAGTTAAGGGTGCAAAAGTGTCCTTGAGTAACCTACTCGTCAAGTTCAAGCACTGGTTGTGCCCAATATCAAGCTCTCAACACACACACACACACACACACACACACACACACACACACACACACACACACACACACACACACACACACACACACACACACACACACACACACACACACACACACACACACACACACACACACACACACACACACACACACACCACACACACACACACACACACACACACACACACACACACACCACACACACACACACACACACACACACACACACACACACACACACACACACACACACACACACACATATATATATATATATATATATATATATATATAAAAATGAAGATCACAGTTGTGCTTGCGTCTGTCTGTGTCCCAGTAGACCAACAGACTGAATATAGTGGCGGGAAACCGGAGACAAATAGTTTCTCCTCCGTAAGTTTCTCAGACTAAAACTAGCACTGGAGAAAATACCATCCGGCTCTGCTTTTGGTGGCCAATTCAGAGCCAACGCTGCTCATTTGCATAAAATAGGGATTATTTCAACTCTCCTAGTGGCTCAGGACGCGGACGTCGGCTTTTGCTGCGCGTCAATCTTTTAGCATGACCCACAGTTCATTATGTTCAACTGAAACTATGAGTGTTACACACAATTATCAAACCGGTTTGAAAATGTTAGACCTGCCCAACACCACCGAATACCCAACGCTGGTACATATGTATCACCATCTGTCAATGGTCAGTTTTGGAAAGGGATCATTTGTGGTTATGCAATTGTCATGTGTTGGCAGCTAAACATATATGTGTATTTAATTCATGAATAAGGAAGTGACCATGTCATGGTACATTATAACTTCCCAAAGAAGCTTACTCAATTTGGTTGAATTTAAAGCATCTGTATTTGTGTCATGTCTCACACACACCTGATATGAACCATCTATGTGAAACAAAATAACAAACATAACTGACAAGGCAGGATGTCTTCATTTCACACCTCCACAGAATCACTTAATGAGAGATTTGCAGTGAGACGAGAGAAAGCACACTCCCAAAAAGAAAATGGAGTAAACCGAAAGAGAAAATAGAGAAATATATAACATTTACAAGAGAAAACAAAAATTTTATAGTTCTTTAAAGCATACTGTGGAAAAGAGTTTCAAAACATAACAGGGGAAGGAAGACCGTTGTGCGATTACAATCCCGTGTCCTGCGTGTCCTTGTACACCGTGGAAATGACCCATGCTGCGTAAACACACAAAATGGTGTCAAGAGAGCCAAGGGCACACCCACAAACACGTTTACGACCATGCTAACAGAAACAGAAACACACTGTTACTGGAAACACACACCCCTAATTAGGATAGAGATACAAAGCTAAACGCCACCGCCATCGTTGGCTCCACTGCAGCTGTGAGCCGACCGCTGGCTAAAGGCTCACTCCCTTTCTCGCGGTGGCCCAACGACACCACAACCAACCACCACCACCCACCCCAGTTGGCACTCATTGCAACACATGCTGCTTGTTCACATGCATCCCTGGTTAACTTTCTCACACAAACTCTGAAGGGGAGAAGCGGACCTCCCCAGCTCCCCCCCCCCCCCCTTCTACACTCCCATACTCTGAGCCAGGGGTGAAAACAGGAAGCTGTGAGGTGGTGGGTCGTGCCAGGCACAGTGACTACTAGAGATGAGATGTACCACAAGTATAAAGATAGTAGCCAGAATCTACAGGAGCCTACCTCACATGGTATGAACTATGTTAGTAACTACATGAACTAAAAGGAAATCCCTCTCCATTTCTAAACGTAGTATTGGGCCCAAACGTATACGTATGAGCCCAATACTACCAACTTTAACATTACTAGTTGAATGGGACAAAAGTGCACACTATTCATTCAAGTAAGTGTCAGGAATAGGGATACATTTGCTAAAATCTTGTTAGCGCTGAATGCCGCCCCAGCAAGGGATCTCAGCCAGATGGCAACTACTTCAGCCTTCCACTAGAAAGCACATGGCCTTGTGAGTATGAGTGCATATTGTATGTGTAGGAGAAGCAGAGAACCTAAGATACCTAGGGGTCTAGCTGGGGGGGGGGGGGGTTATTTAGCATGGCCAAGTCAGCGTATTTTGGCCGTAGTCAGCAGTAAACTGCAATTTTCATTCACGACAGGGAATTCGGTAGATACACACCAACACATGCATCATGTAACACAAAACCAAACGCACAACAAAGCACACATTGGTGCCATTGAGCCGAGATTGAGGGATGGGAGAGGCACACTGACGAAAGAAGGGAAAATACAGCCCACGAGGAGGGAAAGCAAAGGAGAAAGAGAGCCACGAGGGGAAAAGAAGAGACCTCTCAAAACATACACAAGACCCCTTTTCCACTGACATCTGTTAACACATGGGGGGGGGGGAGGGGAACCATGTTCATTTGGCAGCTTTCGGACAAATGGCGCTACGTAGAAGGCCCCAGTGGGACGCGAGGGTGCCATGTCCACATGATATAACGGGTTGTTAGATGCAGGCTATAAAACGTTTTGAACCATGACCTGCACTTTGAGCAATTTTAAGACCTTCCACTTATTTTACCCCAACCCTCGTCCAAAAACCAACACCCCTCTGGGCTCAAAATCTCACAGTTTGAAAACTCCGTACCCAAAAACTGGTACACCGGCAGAATTGCTACGGGTTACAGACGCACACACAGGTCAATGAGGGGCGGGTTCATGTAGCACCAGATGGATCGTGCGCATTTGCCTAGCAGTCATTAGCCGCTCTACAGAAGCGTCCAAAAGCACTTAAGAGAAAACCACATGAGAGGGTTTAGGGCTCACAACGTCGGCGTGGTGGAAAACAGCGGGCCAATAAAACTCACTGTGGGAACCGAAAAGGCGAGGCTGTTGGCGTTAAAAAAACTAAAAGTAAACAGAAGGAAGCTGGCCGTTTATGTGCCGTCGTAATCACAGGCAACACAAGACCGTCCTGTGGGGACGACATTGCCGATCTGTGTAGGGGTTGGTGGGCCGTTTCACTAATAAACCATTGAGGAAGACTTTGGGTAAAAAGAAAAACAAAACAAAAAAAACAATCTGAGAAAGTGTGTGTGTTTTTATTTTAAAAAGACACATTTCAAGGAGAGGGAGATGCTTCAAAAGGTTTGTGACGGTAAACGTTCAATAGCTCGGTGGTCTGTGTCATGTGGACTTGACCTGGACGGACGGGCATGAGAGAGTGCTAGGCTGGACTCTCGGCGCACAGCGCTCTGAAACAGAAGCACTAAAGCGCCAACAAAGCACCGGCCGGGGGAGATTTAAATATCCGCTCAGATAAAAGTAGTAGAGGCCACTGTGTTGTTTTCCACTCCATGGAAAAGAACCGCTGTTTGTCAACACACTTACACCTTGTTAAGGGGGAAAAGCCAATGTGACCACACATGTTGACTTAGCTGAACAGTCAATTACACAACAAATATGAAAACCAAGGGGATGGTAAATACTCCTTTGACAAACATGTCGGCTCTGAAAATCCACACGTCTCAAACTGTGTTTTCCCCTCCATTGTCGTTTATTTTGTCCAAACATGTTGAAAGTACTGGAGAAGCTTCAAAAGCCTTCAAAAGACTAAAGTGGCCCTCGTGGAACTCATTCCTAGGCTATTATCCTTAGTTATTTCCCTGTCATGTTGACACCAAGGTTAAACATAGGGCATGGTCTGCTTGGCATGAAGATGGATTTAGAAAATGGCAATAATTCCGTGCCATTTTGAACCCTTTTCTTGGCGAACCCTTTCCTAAAAGACAGAGAAGCGGAGGACCCTGGGTAAAGGAGCAGCAGGCATGCCTGATATCACCATCCCACAGATAATTAGACTAGTGGTAGTAGTCAGGGTCTAAACTTAGCGGGCGGAGACACACTGCTTGGCTGTGCATCTAAAAGAGGAACACAGGGTGTGTGGGGGAAATGTTTATGCTAAAGAACCCAACGGCGGCCACCGCAGTGGCTTGTTTCTTGTAGACCCATGTATGGAGGTTTGGCCAGCCTAGGTGGTGGTGGTGGTGGTGGTGGTGGTGGTGGTGGTGGTGAAGAAGAAGTACAACCAGCCAGGACTCTCCAGCATGACAGGAGCTTACGTAGGCCCTCGGGAATACGCGGACACATTTCTGATCAGAACACAACAGGCGACCTGCCTGTTGTGTTCTGATCACACTTCGGTGAACAGATTCTGAATCATGCAGACGGAACGCAGACAAACGGGCCAGCGAGAACAGCGAGAGGGTTGAGTTGAGCCCCTGGGAGTCGGTTCG
Source organism: Muraenolepis orangiensis (assembly GCA_027704905.1). Lineage (NCBI taxonomy): Eukaryota > Metazoa > Chordata > Actinopteri > Gadiformes > Muraenolepididae > Muraenolepis > Muraenolepis orangiensis. The sequence continues at coordinate 24,187,977 of CM051008.1, forward strand.
GGTCCCCTGCCGGCCACGTCAGGCTGCTCCTATGAAATGCAGCTTCTCTGCACATTCCTGGGCTTCTGTGCAACTGGGACAACAGCCGATGCATTAGTGTTTCCACTGCAGTGCATGCACACACAGAACTGCATTTGACCAGCATATTTTACGAGCAACGAAGCCACATTTTATTGTGCAGTGTTTACAAAACTCTAGGATCCACCAATCTAGGCAAAACGGTTGATATCCAAATGTGTGTTTGAGACTTAAATTCTAAATACGTAATAAGCATCTTCTGCATTCAAAGACATTAAGAAAGATCACGTTTTCTGTAACACGATTCAAATCAGTCGATGTCCTTCATTTTGTGGCTCTGAAATGCAGCGTGCATCTGTGAAAGTTCACAAGTAGAAAGAAATTAAGAGATGCTGGGAGCACGCCATGTTCGACTTGACGTGGTTCTTCCAATATCGTTAGCAAGAGAAGCCCGAGTTAAAGTTAAATACCAGCCATCTGGACTTCTCTTGGAAACTTCAATGGTGAGTCATACCTAGCTCAAGCTCAGCATCGAAACAGGCTGGAGAATCCTTTGTATAGACGCCTGATGGGGGCCCATGCAACAAGACAAGACCAAAACAGACCATATTTCGTACTTAGAGTAATCTAAAAAAATGTATTTAAGTCAGCAACTATAAAAATATATATATCTATAAAATGGCTTAATAGTACAATAGTGTTATGGAACCTAAGTGTTTTGTTCAGCATGCATCCAATGCTAGACTTGTAAAATCATTAACGGTTACCCAGGTGACTCATAAACACAAGCAGTGATACAAACATGGTGGACTTGATTACATGCCACCTGAAAATTAGATTTGCAAAGCAAAATATCATCTGATTTAGCAAGTCGTAGCAAGCAATAACAACAAAAAAATGAACTTTGAGTTCACGCTAACTGAGCCACAAACAGAATCTCTCCATCTAGGATATTAGAGTCAGCGAGTCGAGGTTTTCACATAAATGCAGGGACAGACCATCCGAAATGTCGGCTGTTGGCATTTCTCTGAGCACTTCAAACTACTAGGCTGAAGGTTCAAAGACTTATTTCACACCAGTAAAACCTAAAAGTGTTGTAAAAGACTCAGAGGGGAGAAAAATGTCACTTAACCTGATGTCTGTACAACACTACTGACATCAGACCAGCACAAGGCCGTAACCATGCAAGTGGTTTGAAGTACAACAGCTCGAAAGCTTCAAAAAGGATCTAGATAAATTGATGAAATAAAAAGGCAGCGAGCAATAACCACGGACTGCAGCGGCGGTAACAGGGGAACCGTTGTTGCGAGGCACAAAGGGAGGCAAAACGGGGGAAGAAAGGAAAAGTTTCCAGGCTCAACAAAGCCAGTACAGTACTCTGCAGAGCCCCCCCCACCCCCACCCTACCCCACCCCCGCCCTGCTGTTCTCTCATGAGGGGAGGAAATGAAGTAAGCACCCTGGCATTTTATGCTCAGCTGAGGACATGCAAGAGATAAAGAAAGATGTGAGAAAAGGGAGACTTTAGCAAACGGTGGATAGATACACCAAGAGCACGAGGAAAAAGGCATGTTTCTACTTGGGCCACAGAAGGGTGAGAGGCCTGCCGGGGGAGACTCCTGCGTGATACATAGAAGTTATTAGATAGATATAGTCTGTCTTAGAGCCACAGCTCTTAGACAACTACAAGCCCAAGGTGGCTTTTGGATGCAATACTTTAAAAACCCAACTAGTGAAGGAACTGAAATCGGAGACCGCAAAAGCAGCACTCTATATTCACCAAGCCAAACAAGAAGTCTGCATGGCAACCCTTCTTAGACTAAGACGATAAGACTATTTGTCCACGGTGTCAACTGTTTGCCGCTGTGATTTTTGTTTGATCTTTTGAAGACTGAAGATTCACATTTTAGCCTTGAATAACGGCGACACTTACAGCGGAGTAGGCAGACCTTTCCCACCATTGATTTACATCTATTTACAAAAATAGGCTTACCCTGCAAAGCATCAATCATACCATTAACTACATACATCACAACTCAACATTTCCCAATTGAATATAGCTTTAAAATTGCTGCATAGGGATAAGTGCATCCTGCTATCTCTAAAACAGGAAAAACGGTTAAAAACTGAGAGACCAGCCAAGTGGTGTGGGTGTAAGGCACATGAGACTGTGTAAAATACAGGTTAAATTGAGGCGGTAACTATTTTGGGGGTGAGGGGGGGAAGCTCCTACAAAACTAATTCACTTTCGGGCCGTCTTGCGTCCCGTTACAATGGCAGATTTGTGGGAGGAACGCGTTTGAATGATTAGAAATACATTGGAGGAGAAATTTAAGAGAAGTACCCCTTTTCGACGTCGAGCTAGCTTTGTTACTACCTCTGCTGCTGGCTTAAAGGCAGAACAAAATCGCCCTCATTCCGTACCTATATAAAAGGCCGGATAAAAGGGGCGGTGTAAAAGGGGCTTCACGCTATAGTCGGTGGGGTAGTGCGTTTGGGGGACGGGGTAGGACTGTGAAGTTTATTACAACAGGGGTGGACACCACAACTTTCTTGTAATATGCTGCCCCCTATTTTTGGTGGAGGACTTAATCTAGTTCTGCAAAATGCAAATGAGTCCTGGTTCATTACAGCCAACACCATGTCAGACTTACTCCGGCTGAGTCCAATGAGGACAGAGTGAAAACATTGCGGGTCACGCAAAAGGCTGTTATAACCTAACAATTGCTGAAACACAAGGACAGGGCAGATGCAAAGCCTGTTCTAAACAAGCAGTAACACCTCGACACCACGCTCGGGAATCCAAGTCATTGTTTTCCTCCTCCTCCCCCCCCCCCCCCAGAGGAAAAACAACCCCAAGGCATTTGGCCTTCGAGAATTCAAGGGTTGCTAAAACAAGGGCAAATGGCAATGAAGGAGACAGGAGACAGGAGACAGGGGACGGAGGACACCAGGTCTGGATGGCTGCAACCAGAAACTTTGACCAGCTAATGTGTGCCGATTGGAACAAAGGAAGAACAAGATAGGGAGAGATAGGGAGGGTCAGATTGAGGCCGGGACAGCATAGGGTAGTGGGATAATTGATGGCCAGCAATGATTGCTGGTCATCAATGACGGCACCCTGGTGGTTTGGCCAGAGCACCGCCCACCAGGCATGCAGCTGTGTTTACCTTTGGGAAGGAGAGGGAGGTCACACACTGACAACCACAAGGAAAAGGAGAGAGAGAGAGAGAACAGACAAGGTCATCGCACTAGGCCGATGACCTATCTTTTGGAAGAACACCAATGGTCTAGACTAGCGATGTGCATCTCCCCTTTCGAGCATGGTTCGATAGACGCCTCGACGCATGGGTGACGATATGATACAGCAACAATACTTTTAATTGGATATTATTTGTGCGATTAACTTTGAAAATATGTGACTTTCATGAGTACCGAGAAGGCCCAATTCACTTGTGGGAACCCGTCGATAAACATGTACAGAGAGAGTACTAAATAATAAATGCAATTTTCAGTTACCACAATAGAGTGCTGATTTTGAATAAACTACGTTAGATGTAAACAAATGTTTTGACTATACTAAATAATAATAAAGTCCAGCCATTCAAAAACACTTTGTTATGCCATTACATTTGGAAAGTAAGCCACACTGCATTTTGGATTTCGAGATGCATTTTGGAAGGTAAAAACTAGAAAAGGACACCAACTAACTGATTGTAATGATTGAATTGCTTTTCCGACAGATACATGTTACATATGGATCGGCAAACCTTCAAACCGCATTGGTGAATCGCTACATCCTTAGTCTTGACGCTGTGTAACAATGGAGACCTCTAATGTACATATTACCTATACTGGGTTACGGGGCAATAAAACACTACTGTATGTCAGCACAGCTCACACAGAAGGGATCCATTCAATCGGGTCCAGTGCTTTTTTCGGCCAAGGTTATCGAGGCTGAACATCGGGGCTGAAGCAAAAGCGAAAGGACAACGCCTGAGGGCTACTAAAGAAGTGGGACACACTCTCCGCTCCGCTGCATAAAGTCTACTCTATACATTCACTTTGCACAATGGTTGCCAGAGTTCATCAGAATTATACCTAGTATAGACTGTTTTGACATAGCCTTTTAACCACTGTACATTTGTATATTACTACGCACTTTACGGTTACATTTGCACTCTGGTAAGATGCATTTTTCGCTGTACTGTACGTGTGCTGTGCAATGACAATACATTTGAATCTAAACAAAGAAGGTAACTTTGTGTGTCCCTAGGCTACCCACAACAATAAGCAAGACCAGGTCTACACTCAAAACACACAAAAGAAACTACTGCTTTAACGCAGTTTAATTACACACAACTACACCGCCAACTATCACTTCATGGCCAGATTTAGGCTTGGAGTCCTTAGTCACATATAAACCTCACCTTGTATGGTCCCAGTATAATTTAAAAAAGTCCCTTTTATAATAAACACACGTCATAGTGACAGTTAAAATTTGTGAAAAATGATTATCCTTATCCGTAGTTTCGTTTTCCCCTACACTAGTGATGGGCGAAAATGAACGAACAATTCTGAACGACTCATTCTAGTGGGCGGCACGTACCGGGTCATGGAGGACTACAGTGGATACAGCTACTCGCTGAACCGAGATCAAATAAACCGTTATCTCGAAACGGTATGCGAGTGAAATTCACTCCGTGAACGAGAAGCGACTACATAAAAGAAAAAATGAGCAAAGTATCAAAACTCCAAAAAAGGTTCGATTCATTCACATGCATCAACTCAAAAGGATCCGCCTATCACTACCCCATGGCATGGTAAAAACCTCGGAGAATACCCCAGGTATACCATCCAAACGAGACGTGTTGGTCAGGTTTACATCTGTATCTGTAGCCTGTAGATTGCAGACGTTGCACACAAGAGATTTAAAGCTTCTTTACGATCACCTGTGGGTCCACCTGCACCATGCAATGACACGAACAACCCAACGTATACTGTGATCTGCAAGAATACATCAGACATCTAATATTCACACCGAGTTATAGGCTTGGGACAGTTCCAGGAGTCATGGGTGGTCGGCTGTTAACACCACACGTTATGTATGCGGATTGATGGATGTATGATTGTGTTGCAGTTGGCAATTACTCACCATGACATATTTATGAATAGGTCTGTATTGTGTGATATTATATCTATATTGATACGGTGTGCTGGTAAACCCACATGTACACAACCCAATCTGACATGTGGGGTGGGGGGTTATCTGCAATACGTGGGAATCGGCAGCCAAAAGCGATTAATACGAAATGGGTCAAATTGCGAATGTCAACCACGTACGGTTTACAGTTGAGATGTTATGGTTTATAGTTTGCGTGTATCTCTTCCTAGCTAAATGTACTAACATTGGCTTTCTATGTGGTCGTTTAATAAGTTAACTATGTGCGCTGCATTTAAACATCGGACAGGAATAAAAAAAGACGAGGCCGAGACATGTCAGACGATGTGGTCTAGTGTGATAACACACCAATGTTACATCCTCACAGTTTACATGCATTATAATAATAATATTAATCTGAATATTAGGCAGCTAACGTTAGCAGAGACAGTGGCGGTTAGCGGCTAGCTGGTCGAGCTAAACGCGAATGAGAACGTACCGTCTGTTGCTAATGACACTCGGCTCAGCACGACAGCAACAACAGCGACGGTTGGTTCACTTTCCAGTCAGGAGTGTGATAAATCCTTCCCACGGCGGAGCTGAATTGTGAGTTACTTTGACCGTTTCAAGCGGTGGAGCGGAGTTATTGTTCTTCTGTGGTCGGTCCCACCTACCCCGTAGCGCTCTGATGATCACGGTAACAGCTCCTTCTCTGGGGCTCTGTTGTTTGGGCTGCGAGGGGGCGGGGATCCTCACTTGTAGCGTTATCCCGGTCTGCTGCCACGCAACTTCCGGTATCTTTACCCTCCTATAAGCTGTGCACGCCAGTTATCAGTCCTCGGAGCGAGACCAATAAGAACAGGGCGCAAGGACGAGAACTACAACGTCGGCAAGGAGAATACATGTGGGTATTTACGTTTTACATTTTGAAAAAGCAATACAGGAAGAAACATGAAACGGATATTCCTTTAAACGGAAGTTCCTCCCCCTCTCTCGTCTCTCGCTGCCTAACCCATGCAACTGAAAGTCTCAAGGCTCTCGCCAATAACGCTCATTTGGAGTATTCCGTTCCACGAGGTTCGGTGTTCTCGTTCTAACGAACGAAACACATTCAAATGACCTCGCGAGATCTGAGCGACGGAAAACTTGACAAGTTCCACAATTTCTTGCCATAAGGTTATCAGTTTACATTTGGGCTAAACACAACAATGCTGGCTTCACATTTTGCCTTTGTTATACAGTCAAGCTAAGGTCACCAGTTGTTCTTTAAATGTAGTATTAATAAATACCTAAATATAAATAGCCTAAACATGTAATTATGTTTGTCATAGAATTTAACAGCACACCACGTATTCAAATAGGAAGTGCAACATCAATGTAAGTTTTCACTGAGCCAACATTATATATAGGCCGAACACATTTATAACTTAACCTGTTTGAAAATAATACATTCATACAGTTCACACAGCTAGATTTTTTTTTTATAAATGTAACAGCCACTGATAAGTTTTATTACAATTACACTGTTTATTATTATTATTTTATTGTGACAGCCACAGTCACATGTTCACTAATATTTCAACAACACATCCTCTGTTTATTTTTTCTTTACTTAGACTACAGTTATAAAGAGGCCTTTAAAACAGGAAAGGGGGCATTCCATCACAATAAAAAAATAATAGCCACTGTCAAGTCCAACAACTTTTAATGACCACACATCTTCATGCACTCAAAAGTATGTTTGCTCTCTCTCACACACACACACACACACACAAATGAAAGCCACGAGAAAAAGATGAAAGAAAAACAATAACAATTGAAGAAGAACCATGCTTTAAGTAATAACCAAACAGAGAAGGAAGAAGATTGACTGATAATCCTCCCTCCTTAAACCATCCCAAGAGGCCATAAAAATATAAGATGGATACCGTCATAAAATCCAAACTGTTTTGATTCGGTCTGATCGTATCAAAGTTAAAGAATGTTCAGTCTTGTCCAGTTTAAATAAGTGCAAGACTCTACACTGGGCGTGTAACCCCAATAAAACACAGACAGCCAGACCCACAGAGCAGCAGCAGCCTCCGACTTGCCAGCTTTGGTGGGATGAGGGGGGGGATACATTGTAATATGAAGCCACCCCCGCTGCAAAACTCATAAGACGTATATTACAGTGGCCAGTTATACACCTAGTAGTGCCCTCGTCGGACCCTATAATGTTGAGTCATATTTATCTCCCAATAACACACAAACAACATGATCACATGCCAGACCATGAATCATTTTATTTGCATGAAATCTTTGAATCCTTTTTCACTCCATAAAATAAATGTTGGCTCACAAAGTGGCACGGTTGCAATTTATTTAATTTCCACATGATGGGCCGTGAGCGTTACGTCCGTTATGTGCAGACAGCATTACCAATTGTGAAGTAAATAGTAAATGCTTTTTGCACAATTCAACACTTGTATGTTACATATATATATATCACCCATCAGTCACTTGTTTTGTTTTTAAATTGTGTACAGTATCGTTATAGTATAGTGTTGTATCGTAAGTGGATAAGTGGAAGGGAATAGGGAGTAAGCATTTCATTGTACTATACAAGCACACATTCAAGTTCATCATGTTTGTGACATTGAAGTGCATTAACATGCACTTTAGGGTAAACAAGACAACAACTTGCATTCAAAGGAGGACCAAAAAGTACCCATTGGGAAAGCATGCGTTTGTTCAGACTATAGGCCTCTCTTACAATATCTCTCCAAACTCCCAAGACGGCAAGATAGGTGTTTGATTGGATGGGTACTTTTAGTTAAACATGCATCTTTAGGGATGACAGTCTTTGGTAAGAGTATGAATTTAGGTGGTTGAACATAAACACAAGTGGCTGGCTTAACATTACACAACTGGAATATTACCGTAAAACAGACTGGAATGACATGTGAAAAGAAAGAACAGTAGCTGCAGTAGGCCTATCCTTCCTCAGAGGGGAAATTGTAAAATTCTAAACCGAAGCCTAAAAACTCTTACGTTAATTTTATATATTGTTAGACATAATTGAGATGTACCATTGATAAGCACCAATCATGTGCATCTGTTCTTATTGATGTGATACATTGACTGACTCACCAGCAAAGTGTTAAGCTAGTTCTAACAATATAATCAAAGTGGATTACAAACATGCTTTAAGGAATCATGTTTCATTGAGCGACATCTAGTGGCAGAGCTGAAGAGTTGAAAATGGAAAAACCATTGTGTCAAAACCCATTGAGGAAACAAGGCAGGGATACTGTTCGAGACTTTATTACAGCCAGTAGTTTACGAAACAATTTACCTTTCAGAGTGCCCAGCTATCATTTTACACACATGATATTCTGAGCACTGACACAGTAAAATGACATAAAACAGGAATGCATTCAAAATGTATTATCTCAGCTTTTCTATATTTTGCTATTTTTTAAAACTTTTCCTTTTTTATTATCAAGGCCTAGTCAAACCATTCCTAGACCTGGCAAAGTCAATTGTGTTCTTTTTTAAGAAATAATTTATCATTTTTCGATGTTTTCAGAGTTTTAGGTTTTTCAATGTTTAATTTTTTTTTCTATCTTTTTTCATCGGTGAAGCAGGTTTCAAAATGCACAATCTGCAAGGAACAAAGACGAGTTCAGATTAGTTGAGAAATTCCGAAAAGTGAAACTAATAAACCACTTAAATTGAGAAATCCCCCCCACCTTTTAGACGCTGGGAACTCCAGCAGGGGTGGTCGACTTCTGGGCAGCTTCCTTGGCCTGGTGAGCCTGAAGCACAGCCACAGCCTCATCCACCTACCCAACAGAAATCAAGTTGACACATCAGTACAGAACAGCAAGGCCACTCACAATGTTCCACACGCTGCACAAAAAACCTTTGGTGAAATTCATTGCATCTTTAAAAACGACCTGTCGCAAGCACCCGATTTACATTAACACGGCGTGCAGAGGCCGCTACCCACCTTGGAGCGCAGGGACTCTGGGGACTCCAGCATGTGGAGCAACTCAGAGTTGTCTATCTCCAGCAGCATGCCGGTGATCTTGCCGGCCAGGCTGGGGTGCATGTTCTGGATCAGAGGGAATAGACGCTCACCTGTAGGGAGAAGAACAAACAAGTCAGTAATAGGAACCCCATCCCTCCAGCAGAAGGGACATTTCACACATGCTGTCCCAGGTCACCGTTTGTCATCATCATCAAAACTCACCCAGCATCTGCTTCTGTTCCTGAGGCGGGGCAGCGGCCAACATGGAGGCAGTCAGTGGCTCCTGTCCTTGGACATGTACAGCCGGCTGGTGGGAGACAAACGATTAAAAATACATAAATCTCTAGTTCATTAAATGCCGCCACGAAAGCAGAAGACTCTTCTGAGCCTGCCCACAGCGTAAGTTTAATCTAAAAACTTTAAGACCTGAATGCCACTGAATTAAATTGAAGACCGACTTAACAATAACCTTGGGGGCAATTCAACCCAAATGTTTATTGTAACATGACATTACTTTTTATAGTCCAGTGAAAAGGTTTGATGATCTAATTAAATGTTGAAAACAATACATGTTAGCTCCGCCACCCCTGATCTGCCTGATGTAATGTCATTATCATGTGGCTGAAAAAACAGACTCCTAAAAATCCTACTTCCCATGGCGTGGTGTTTTTAAGACAATCCTATAACATTTATGGCCTTACTTTACTCAATGCATTTTAAGACATTTGAGGGATCGGCGGAAACCATCCTAGTCCTTACCTGTTGCATGGGGACCTGTGGCTGGGAGGCCATGTGCTGCTGGGGGTTGCGGACCCCGGGGGCGTATTTGTACTGGGGCATGGCACGCACGGGGGCCGCTGCCGCCGCACCGGCACCGGCTGGGCGCTGGCCGAGGGCCTGGGTGGCTGGGGACACAAACGGAAGACTCCCATGTTGACCATCGCCGACATGGTCACCGTCCACACGATGGTCCACTTTCCCCATAGGAGTGGAATTACTCACGCATGCGCTGTGAGGTCATCATGCGCGGGACCTGGGCGGTGGTGGGCCGCATGGCGTTGAAGGTCTGGGGCCTGGGGGCGGACGGACGCATGGCGTTGGGCATGTTCTGGAAATCTGGGAAAGACGGAAGGATATACATTGGACGGCGGGAATAGACGCAGGTGCTCACAGTGGTTTCTTACTCTCGGAGGCGGTATACAAAGTTTGTGCAGGGTTTCAGGTTACTTACGCTGGGGCCGCACACCCTGAGTGGCCCAGCGGGGGCTGGGCCGGAGCTGGGCCAGCTGGTTGGCTGAATAGTAAGCAGCCCTGTTCTGAGCCTGGGGACGGACACGGGGAACAAGTTTGGTTAGGACACGCAAATGAGATTGCTCCAAACAAACCAAAAATGTCAGTGTCATTCAGGTTGACCCAGAGTTTTGTGTCTCCGGTGTGTCCCCTCACCTGGGGGATGGCGGCCATGAAGTAGCCCGAGGGCGGAGCCGGCTGGTAGGGGTTGAGCACGGGGTTGGGCACGGCGCGGACCGTGGCCATGCGCTGCATGTACTGGTTGGTGAGGTGGGCCTGGCGCTCCTCCTTGCGCTGCGCCAGGGCCACGTACAGCGGCTTGGTGGCCACGATGCGGCCGTTCATCTCCGTGACGGCCTTGGTGGCCTCCTCCGGGGAGGAGAAGCACACGAACCCGAAGCCTTTGCTGCGACCGCCCTCCATCATCACCTGAGGGGGAAAGACGGCGTCAGTCTGAGTCCAGCGCGCTTTCCACCGTGGAGCCGTTTGCCCTTTTGGCAAGGCCTTTCAAGAGCTAAACGATAACGCTAAACAATAACGCCTGCTTTTATAGTAGGATAAATAAACCGCCACACGCTCCAAAGAAGGACGTAGGCGTGTCTCGCGGGCCGTGTACCTTGGCACTCGTTATCGTTCCAAAGGGCGTGAACTCTTTGCGCAGGCGCTCGTCGTCCAGACCGTCATCCAGATTTTTGACGTAGAGGTTGACCCCCTGGTGTAGGGAAATAAAGAAGTCCCGTTATAAGTGGTCCACGTCGCGGCGGTAACCAACGAGGAGGGTGTTTGCTGCCGGGGCAGGGGGAGCAGACCTGGTATCTGGTCATGCGATCCTGCTTCATCTGCTCAAACTTGCGCTTCAGTTCATTCTGACGCTCGCCCTTCTTCTGCGCGCGACCCACGTACACCTGGCGCCCGTTAAGCTCCTTGCCGTTCATCTCGTCCACAGCCTGCCACAAAAGACACAGTTGAGAACAAAACCCACCGGACGAGTCGTGCTGAATGGCAAAACCGCAGATTGGAATGCAAGCAGGGAGGAATCGTCGCGCTAGTCTTTTCCTATCGAGCCGTGGATATGCAGTACATTTAGCGCAGAGGGAACACCGGCTGTTTCAATGACAGTGGAAGAACGTGTTCGCCACCTTCTGCGCATCCTCGTGCCTCTCGAAGCTGACAAAGCCGAACCCCTTGGACTTGCCGCCGTCATCGGTCATAACACGGATACTGAGGGCAGGTCCTGTTTATAAAAGCACAATCGGAATTGTCTTAGAAACAAAAAGTCTCAAATCAAGACATGACACGTGTGCAACACACCTCTCCTCCCTCCTCCCTCACATTATCTACCAGCTGGCCGTCTAAACATGGCAATTCCCACCCGTACCACCAGGCGATGTTGAGGACAGTGATAAGGGAGAGTAGGTGGTCATCGATTTAGAAAGTATGCCGTTGTGCACGGTGGAAGAATCTCACCATATAGGTTAAACATCTCCCTCAGTTTCTCGTCGGTCATGTCCTCTCCGAAGTTCTTGATGTAAACGTTGGTGAACTCCCTAGCGCGGGCTCCCAGCTCAGCCTCCCGTTCTTTTCGGGATTTGAAGCGTCCGACAAACCTGTTAACCACATACGCATGAATCAGAGGACGGCACATACATGTGCCATATTATACTTCTAATCAAACATCAGACTGACCGACGCAGCGGTTAGCAGGTGACAGTTTTGTCTGGGGGGGGGGGGGTACGAGTCAAACGTATTTAGATACGTTGAACAGTAAAAGGTGTTTGAACAGTAAAAGGTGAAATAAACCACAAGATGCAGTTAAATTCTCAAAAAAACGTCACATTGCAGAAGTGTGAGTGTTAATCAAACGGGCACAAACGTGTATGTATATATATATATAAGGGTGAACGGTAGACACACTTACACTTTTCTGTCATTAAGTAACATGCCATTCATTTTCTCAATGGCCCGCTCGGCCGCCTCATGGGTCTCAAAGTGCACAAAGCCGTAACCCTTTGAGCCATTTTCATCACATACCACCTTGGGAAAAAAGGACAAGTGGAGCACATGAGCCACAAAACAAACATGCAACAGAAACGCAACTGTCAAAAAACTGCTTAAAACCACCCTCCACACAAATGCAACGTTCGTTGACGCATGCAGCACACTGAAGGGGGTGGGGTCGCTTCCCGCTTACCTTACAAGACAGGATATTCCCGAAGGCCGAGAATGTATCGTACAGGGCCTTGTTATCAATGGACTTGTCCAGGTTCTTGATGAAGATGTTGCCAACGCCACTCTTCCTCAGGGAGGGGTCACGCTGGGACCACATGATGCGGAGGGGCCTGCCTTTGATCACGTCAAAGTTCATGGTGTCTAGGGCACGCTCAGCTGAAGAGCACAACAAAATACAGACACGGGTGACTTCATGTGAAGCAATCAGCCCTACAACACTTCCTATGGCGTAGCTTACGTTAACATTAACTCAGATAAAGACAGTCCTTGACAGTGACCTGTGGACACTTCACGGGTCACCTGTGAAAACGCTCCATGTGGTACCAACGAAAAGACCAAACATTTAACACGCCAATTGATCGTCTGACTCGAATGGCATCACCGCATAGCACACAACAAGCACGTCATGCTGGTCCACAGTGCTGCAAATCGACAAAATGGAGTCATCGGATCATGCAGCAGCAGCTGTTGCGCGTCCCGACCGTCCATGTGCACCGCGTTTCAGACATGGCGGAAAACGTACCGTCGGCCGGCTGCTGGAAGTTGACGTAGGCATAGCCGAGGGAGCGACGGGTGATCATGTCCCTGCACACACGGATGGAGAGGATGGGCCCAGCCGGGCTGAACTTCTCGTAGAGCATAGCCTCCGTGACGTCCTGGTGCAGGTCTCCCACGTACAGGGAGGCCATGGGGTAGCTGGGCGCGCTGGGGTTCATGGCTCACGACGGGCGTGCAGACTGTCACCAAACGGGGGTGGGGGGGGGGCGGGAAACGGGACACACTTCCCACCACTTCCTATACTAACACTCAAAGGGGGGTCTTCGTGATTGATTGATTGATTATTACTTCTCGAGTGCCGTGTTTAACCGCAACGTGGGGCTGGTTGGCTGGCTGGCTAGCTTGACTCACCAGGTCGGAGTGTGGCCCGAGTTAGCGCGACAATTAAACCGTTGACAATCTAAACGTTTCACCGCAAATAAGAGACAATATGCGTGGCTTGTATAAGCAATACAAGACGCCAATGCCCTTTAGGGTGGAACAAAAATAGAAATGTAACGGCTGACGTCGTTCACCCACGCTTCCAACAATAATGCTAACTGGTTAGCCTGCTAGCGGTCTGTCCGTTGGGTCGTCTTCTTCTTGTCCGTTTCTTGGTCCGCAAATCAAAAATCCTGCTTCACCGATTTTTTTAGTTTTTTTCTGTTTTTCTTATAAAAATATGTCTGCGTTCGTCCTCTAGCTTTTGGTTTGTTTCATAATAATATAATAATAAAATGTGTGCCGAGACTAGCTCCAGAGCACACACCCTACGCAGACTAGTTATAGGAAGGGAAAGGAAGCGGCGGCACGCGCTGCTCGCCGACACCGGAGGAGACCGTGGTATGTGACGTCACAGCTCGCACGGGGCGGGGTCGGATAGAGGTTGCAAGTTGAAAAGTCCGCCCGGATTCATGCAGGACGACACCTTTATCAGAATCAGTCAGAATGCCTTTATACTGTCTTTGTACAACAAGTACAACACAATTGTCTAGCAATCCTCATGGTCACTCTTTACAAACAGCAATTATTATTTTTATTATAACAGGTTAAATAGAATTATTAAAACATGTGCAATTTCAAATTGTATGTATACAATCCATATATAATTGCAGTATGCATGCATTGTGTTTATGCATAGAGAAGTGTCATCTCCCCGACTCACTGGAACCAGAAGCAGCGGGAGTAAAACACCTGTCGTGAATCGGAGGGGGGAACGACAAAGACGGGCCTCTTCGCGAAAAGACGACCGCCTCCCGGGTCCTGGAGCATGGTCTCCCCCAGGCCTATAAAGGGCGGGGGACGATGCTTCAACTGAATGGGATGTCCCCATTGCAGCCTGCCATCCAACCAATCGGGTATAGGAGGCAGCGCTCTCGTTCATAACCATTAAACCACATTTGTATCATTGCATCATATCATCACACTAGTCAATAGAATACTTTTGTGTTAAACATATTCAAAAAGAAAATATTGTTTATCAAAAAAATATAGAACGGCATATCATGCAATTAAAAAAATACCAATACCAATGGGATGAGTTGACCCATTTACCCGTAATATTGACTCTGAGGTATCTCAATTTTCACATTATCATCTTGATGGAAGTTGTTGTAAGGGCCGGCGAGTGGTCTTAGGGGGCCCTTGATTCCCTAAATCAGATATTTCATCTCTGTGCTGTTGTCGCAAATCTTCTTAATGTGGTGGTCGGGGCACACCTTCTGTTATCGGCATGGTTTGATGTTATTCAAATAAATGGTATATGGGCTTTTTAGTCTGGAGCTCAGCTTCACTGGTTGTTCCTCAGCAGGCTTAAGGA
Source organism: Muraenolepis orangiensis (assembly GCA_027704905.1). Lineage (NCBI taxonomy): Eukaryota > Metazoa > Chordata > Actinopteri > Gadiformes > Muraenolepididae > Muraenolepis > Muraenolepis orangiensis. The sequence continues at coordinate 24,203,042 of CM051008.1, forward strand.
CCCCTGTGGAGCTCTGGTTCCCATTTGCGGGTCTGTGCGTGTTGTTCTTGGCAACCCATGGCTGATAGTAGTAGCGTAGTCACCAGGTGTAGTTCTCAACCTGGTTGTCATGTTCGACATTCTGATCATCTTACTGGGTCTGGTCAATGGAGGTTGCAACTAGGTTTGCCTTCACCTCAGTGAGGGATTGGTGTGTAGGTTGTGTTGGGCTACAACTGCTAAGATGTACCCAAGGTCCACATCTACCCGGACGGCAGTTGAGGTGGCTTGGATCTTATGGTCCATTTACTTTTGGCTGGACACACGTTGGTTTGAAGATGCAGATGTATACCCAGTCCTCAACCTGAGGTTGATGGTCCCCTGGGTGATGACTTGTCTGGGGTTAAACTGCACCAACGCCAGGGGAAGGTGCTCCAGCTGCAGGAGCAAGAGGAGGCAGTGCTGGTCCTCTCCACCTGCTGCTGGGATTGCAGAAGCCTCTACTCCAGTAAGGGCCCCATTGATAGACTCACCTGATTGAATTACTGTACCCCTTAACCAGTACACATTGGACAGACAGAGATGGAACAGATTGAAACACCATTTGATCCACTTGGTGGCCCAAGAGAGCGCCTCGGAATAGACGCCATACGTGGAATAGTGTCTTTCCTGGGGTCCCTGAGTGACATGGTGATGGGAAATTGTGTGTGTTGACGTGCCTTTTTTGACGGCATGACCCATGTTATTTACCATGTTTAATAAACGGTAGTAGCAAAGTTCATGTTGTAGCCTATGACCTGGTCAGTTTTGTTAATGACATATTTCATTTTTAATTGGAACATATCTCATATTACAGATGTAGACAGATATGAATTGCAATGACATTTTGGATTATATTTCAGTAATGTCCCACTGTTGATCAGTAGCGCAACTTAAACAAGGTCGCCAATAGTTTTTGTTCGACCTATTCAGGGTAGATAAGGACCTAACAAGTAAGTACCCACAGTGCACAAGTAATTGTGCAAAGTGGGTATGCGTAATGGATGTGCGCAGTAAATGTGCGCAGTGGGTACCAAAAATGGAATATAACCTACGGTGGCTGTGGAGCGTCTAACAGGCACTACGGCAAATCGCAAGCAACAAAATAGCTCAAGAACGCCCCCTACTGGCAACATAACTCTTACACATACATTCATTCAAGTATTGCAACCATGATTCAACTGATTAAACAAATATTGCATAATTTGGTATTATGACTGGTACCTCAGTAAATATGTATCAAATGGACCACAGAATGGAAATTCTAATATTCAGCAATAATAAAACAATGTCCATGTTTTCTTATTTAAGATCACATTTCTTACACATGTCGTTGGTAAGGGACATACAATAAACCATAACATCTTTATAATATTAGTTGGTTATGTAAGCTTCAATTAGCCATGTGCATCATATATGTAATTATTGCATGCTAATTAGGTTTAAGTAGCCTCAACTGGCCCAAGTCAGGCTGATTAGCCTCTGGGACTGGGCGAGGCCAGGACAGGTCATGCATGTACCACCTGCTCTACCATTCTGAAATAAACCGGTTTACCCAGGGTAAAGAATGGCAGTGGCAGGTGGTGAATGTGTGACATGCCCATTGTGCCTCTCGTGAGTATGGTGGTGATGGTCTGGTTGAACCCGTTGACCTTGATGCACCACAGGTGTGCAGCCTCACCCAGCTCCAGAGCCAAATCACCCCGACTCAGGCCAGATGAGGCTCCCGCACATCTGCTAATCATTCATTCTCAAAGGACAGGACTATATTCCATCACATCAAAACCAAAAACAACAAGACTTCCAACCACCTATGGTTGGTATGTTTCCCAGCGAGACAAGTGCCACCACTTATTCCGCAGAGCCAACCCTTGACAAATAAAAAAAACAGACTACAAACCGTTAAATTACCTTTGTTTTATTACACATTCATGAAATTACATATTGATCTCCAAATAAACAATAATGCTCCGGTTCTCTCTAGGAAAGGCATGCTAGCCGACCCCCTTAACCTTTTTATATCCACATGGCCAAATTAGGAAATTCTAAAAAGAAAACCAGTAATAAATCAGTTTAACAACTAAACAAAACAGGAACTAGATAAGCAACATCGGGAGGGTTAACAATATACAAAACAAAGACAACCAAAAGAAGGAGAAAAGGAAAAAAAAGGCTACGGTAACAAGCGTGTGCTTTCATTCAATTCCTAAAAGTTTTGCTTTACAAAAAAAAGTTGATAGATAGAAATTTATTGAGTACAGACAGTAGACAAAGTTAAGATTGTGACGGGAATGTGAGTCCTGTGGTCCGATCAAATCCTGCAAGCTTGTTTCCAACACTCATCGCATCGAGTTCTTTCACCTCCACCTGGAACCACCACCTCCCACGGGCCACATAACCCACTTGCTACATTCAGTGCATTTACATGCAGAGAAAAAAAAATAAACCCTGTTCCAACCTGGTTCCCCAAAAAGAAGGCCATCCCGGGCCAGGTCCCAGCAGTCAACACCAGACCCATCAAGACTCAAGACCACCATTTGTGCTGGGGGGGGGGGGGGGGGGTTTGATTAAGCGTGCCGGTCACTTCTCCATCTCGCTCCTGTAACCCAGTTACCGTAGCGGCATGTTAAAAACGGAACAATGGCTTGCTAATCCCAAAAACGACTGGTTGACGACTGTAACCCGGTTACCCAACAGGGTTTACCTGCTGCCCTGGCCCAACAAAACAGAGAGCACGCTACAGCCTACAGTTCCTCCCCCCTCCCGCACACAAGTGTCCAACCGCCCGCTCTCCACGCAAGAGACAATCTCCCCCTTTTCCTCAAGTTCTAACAAAGACGGAATAGCACAGTGGATATGGAGAGAGAGAGAGAGAGAGAGAAAAAGACAGAGAGAGACACACACACAATGACAACAATGTGGTCAGAGTATGGAGAAGGATGAAGACAACTGCAGGGCTGAAGGAGTTGGTCTCAGTCCTGGGGATCGTCCGCATCCTGCTCACTTTCCGTGGTCCACAGCTGTGCAAAGAATATAAAAATTAGGTAAGAAATACATATTTAAAATAAAACAAATCACATTTGGAGGCAACTCCAAATTTGTCGCTATTAAGAGGTACGTGATCTCATAAGGGGGGGTGGGGGGGGGGGAAGACAACTTACGGTCAAGTTGTCTCTGAGCAGCTGCATGATCAACGTGCTGTCTTTGTACGAGTCCTCCTTCAGGTGGTCGAGAGCTGCGATGGCATCGTCGAAGGCCTGCCACACGTCAAAGAACACACAGAGGCCGTTTCAAAAGCACGGTTGGCCAAGTTATTGTCATTGTGGCCGCCGTTTCATATTGTGCATTCAAAAACAATCAATTCTTCCTAATAGTCTAAATGAGAGCTGAGAAACGCCCGATGGGTGATGGGTGTGCCGTCCTTACACTCCTGGCCAGCTCACAAGCCTGTGCAGAATTGTCGAGGATCTCGTAGTAGAAGACAGAGAAGTTGAGGGCCAAGCCGAGGCGGATGGGGTTCAGTGGCTCCATATGCTCCTTGCTGATCGCCAGGGCCTCGGAGTAGGCCGCGGAGGACTCGGTCACGCTGGCTGAGGACAGCAGAGCAGATCAACATTCAAGATGTCGCAGTGGAATGCTTACTACCCCATTCTGAATATCAACAACTAAAATATGCAGTGCTAAACTGACAACAACACTGTATACAACCTACTACGAACTATACCAATACACAATAGAGTGTCTGGTGGATGATACAACACACATCAGGTGAGGATCATTTTTAATATTGTCCCATCTATCCAATACCTGCAGCTCACAGCTTGTATTTCCCCCTAATCCATGTATAAACACACACACAATGTAGTTTTACAGCAAAGAGGAATTGGGCAAGTATCTGACCAACCCACTATGCAAATTCCAGTGCAGAGGAGTGGATCCTACCCAGGAGATTATTGTGAAGAGTATAGGCAAAGAAAAGGGCGTGGTCCGCAGTATGGCTCCCTGTGTGCAGTAGCATGGCTACAATACTATTTGGGACAGTGCCTTTTAACTAGGCCACATGTAGTATAGCCAGAAGTAGCATTACACACACACAGTATAGCCAGAAGTAGCATTACACACACACACAGTATAGCCAGAAGTAGCATTACACACACACACAGTATAGCCAGAAGTAGCATTACACACACAGTATAGCCAGAAGTAGCATTACACACACAGTATAGCCAGAAGTAGACACACACACACACACACACACACACACACACACACACACACACACACACACACACACACACACACACACACACACACACACACACACACACACACACACACACACACACACACACACACACACACACACACACACACACACACACACACACACACACACACACACACACACACACACACACACACACACACACACACACACTTACCCTCCCTAGCCTCTTTGCCTGCCACCTCGGCCACGTAGCGCAAGTAGTCTCCTTTCATTTTCAAGAAGAACACTCGGCTTTCTTGTGGAGTTGAGTTGGGGATGAGGAAGTCATCCAGGAGGCGCTGGTTTGACGAGGCGCACAAAAAGGAGAAAAATACATTAAACAAACTAAACGTAGGGATGATCGTCATGACTTGGCCTACATTTCCAGTGCTCCGAGTTTTGTGGCTTGGCTAACCTCATTCCCATGTCACAGCGGAGAACGCCTGGATGTGGATGCTTTCGACTGTGCGGACACTGGCGCGAGATGGAGAGATTCAGAGACGAGGTTTGGATATTGAAGTTGAAAACCAACATCCTTCTACAAAAATGGTTTTATTTTTATTCTCTCTCATTTCCAAGGGGTTCCTTTAGCTCAGTGGTTCCCAAACTGGGGGGGAGGGCAGAGAGGCTAAATATAAATGATGAGATATCGTAAAAGGGGACTTGTTCCCATTTAGATTAGCCATTGCAGGGTTTAGCATAGGAATCATCCGACAAATGCCACTTTTGAAGAAATACACTACCATCGACACGGCTGTAGTGTGGACATACTACCGCTTTTTTTTTTTAAATAGAGAAGTCTAAATGACACCAACAGATCAAAGAGGTGTGGACAGGAGCTGATGTGGAGGGAAAACCAGCCTGCTGATCTACCAATGAGCAATCCCCTAGTGGACACGCACGCACGCAGCAGTCGTTAAAACCAGGTGCGGTTCATTCTTTAGGAGAGGACGTAAAGCAAATATTGGTTAAAAAAAAAAAAAGTACCCTTTTGCCGAGAGCATATTTCCGCCATGGAACACATGATACTGTGTACTCTGATCAGCGTTCATAACGAAACGGTTTCACAAATGCAGCACTCTACAGACACACAGTGTCTCCATGCATGGTTGCATTCCTGTCCTTTGGGGGGGGGGTCTCTCTCTCTCTCTCGCTCGCGCTCTCTCGCTCTCTCGCTCTCTCTCGCTCTCTCGCTCTCTCTCGCTCTCTCTCGCTCTCTCTCGCTCTCTCTCTCCTTAAAACATTCTCAACCTTACAGTAAACCGGTTTCACTCCTCAGCCACCCGCATCCTGTTGGTTAGTGGAGCCCGGAAGCGCGTGGTGGGGTCGACGGCTACACTCATGAACCTGCTTTGCTTGTTTTAATACAGCGTGTGCGACGCCGACACTAGTCTCAGACGTGTGGCTTGCTTGCTTGCATGCATTTTTTTTCCTGTACTTCAGGTGAGCCACTTGTTGAGTAACCGGATCCAGAATTCCAAAGATGGATACAAGGGGTCTACAACGTTTTCATGAACACTGTTTTCTGGATCTCTGTATCCAGGGTTACTCATAATGTGGAAAAAGTTTTTAAAAACAAAACCAAAAAGTACAGACACGTGTAACTTAGTTGACAAGGGCTCAGGTCTTACAACAAATAATGTCAAGCCAAAGAAAACCCCAAAACAACAAAGACCAGGCCTCCCCTCCCCCTCCTCTCAACCCCTCCAGGACCAGCTAAAGGCGCATAGGAACCAGGCCACTAGACGAGGAATGGAGTGCCCGAGGCTTGCCGCGATAGCACAGTGTGTGCATGGTGGATGTGGAAGAGATGTGGTAGGAGCTAGGGACCAAAAAGCAGTTGGTAGACCCCTTCATTTCAAGGCGCTGGAGTGCCAGGTTAACCGGATATGACAGAAGAGTCAGAAGTCAAGGGACTCCCCTTTTCTCTGTCCAGTTACTGTGGCGATTCACACCGTCAGCCTCACTTGGGTGGAAACCTGGTACAACTCCGCCCACAGTTGTGACATCATTCTATCGTCTTCATTGGTTTAAGTGAATGGCAACAAACTACAAACTATGGCAACAAACTATGGTATAAAAAAACTATTGTTTCCCAAAGGCTAATCCTTTTCCCCCCCCTCATTAGTATTTTACCTCAACAAATCAACGTGTCTAAACTGAAGTAGCCCAATAGGCAATTTCCATGCCCTCACACAGTTAATAAAAGTGTATTAACCAACAAACAATACAATTGGCGGTGATTTATGAAACCCTTCTGCGCAACAGCATATTGACCGTCGCTCTGTCGAGTCTCTGAGTGTGACAAAAGGGGCCGTGGGTTCGTGATCCTCCTTGGGGTGAGCGTGTGAAACCCCATCGTGGGCGAAATGAGACGCACGCCCGAGACACTCACCAGCACGGCTTTGCAGATCTCAATCAGCTCCTGCTCGATCTTCTCCCGATACCGGCTGGCGATAGCCTTGGTCGCCTCGACGGTCTCCTTCTGCTGGATGCTGGTCACCACCCTCCAGGACGAGCGACGGGCACCCACCACGTTCTTGTAGGCAACAGACAGCAGGTTGCGCTCCTCGCTGCTGAGCTCCGTCTCGCCGCTGCTCTCCGTCAGTGCCTTCATGGCGGCGGCCATGTCATCGTAGCGCTCCGCCTGCTCCGAGACCTTGGCCTTCTCCACCAGTTCGGACCTGTCCATGGCTGCTCACTTGAGAGGACGGGGACAGACATGTGGGACATTTAGAGGACATGTGTGACCCTGGACGACCAACTGCAAACATTGCATAAGCTCCTGCAGATTCCTCCTCTACAACATCAGGAGGATTCGGCCTTTTCTCACTGAAAAGGCTGCGCCGGAGCTCATCCAGGCTTTAGTCATCTCCCGGCTGGACTACTGCAACTCCCTCCCTGCTGGCGCCCCGGCATTTGCCATCAGGCCCCTGGAGCTCATTCAGAAAGACTCTTATAGACTTATCACTTTTACTAGTGTCTTACAAAGTAGATCATGAAAGTAGATTGTTGTTGATTGTTCTATATTGTTTGCCAACTTATTGTACTTTTACCTTACTGTACTTTTACCTGAACGTATTGTACTTCTACCCGAGCACTGGTTCAGTTCTTGGAGACTTGTTAGAAATGAAATGCACTTTTGACTTCTGGTGACGAGTTGTTCTCTTACCTTCCTTTGTTGAAACACACTACTGTAAGTCGCTTTGGATAAAGGCGTCTGCTAAGTGACTGTAATGTAATGTAGCCAGTCCAGATCTGACCTTTAACAGAAACACTGGTTTTCCCCCTTGTTGTTACTTATGAAAAGCTTGGATATGCTTTAAAAAGTAGATACTGAAATGGCATTCATTTTTTCAGAAAATGCAGTCATAAACAACAACAAAAAAGATGACCCAGAACACGGGGTCAAAGACTTGGTGGAGGACAGTGTGTGAATCAAAAGTGAAGCTTTATGGTTTCAATCAAAAAGGGCTTAAGTGAGGAAATCGCCACATGGTGAACGCAATAGTGAATCAACCCGATGACACTCATTATCGAAAATATCGATATCGACGCCGAGGATGTTAGAGTCAAGAACTGCCAAATGAGAGGTCATCCCCATTGCGGTTTAAGGCTGGACGTTCATAAATCAAAGCCAGGCCAAGTTAAAGAAAGCGCAAGAACACCTTCTTTTAAAAAATAAGGTGAAAGATACCAAACATATTAAATGTAGGCCTGCTGTAAACAGGCATGGGTCAACAGTACAACAAGTGGATGTTCTCTCTATCCCACTGTCAGCAACTCTCTGGTACGACAGACAACCACACCCAGACGGACCTGTTGCTGTGCGCAACAGGTCCTGAACGCACTAATGTTAATCCGCGTTGGACAACATGTAATGTAATGTAATGAAATGTCTTTTTTTTTAAAGTTCTTCGAATATCAAAAAATAAATAAAAAAATAAAAAAAGTACAGATGGCGCCGCATTGACTTTCACGCGGATATGTAATAACTGTTGACAGACTCAAACGTGGCCTTTACTTCCTGAATCCTAACCCCCCCCCCTCACACACACGATGACAGCCATAGGAATGGACGAGTGAGTGAGTGAGTGAGTGAATGAGAGAGTTTGTGTCCAACCGTGTTGATAGTTAACCGATTAATCAGCGACATAGTTGCAATTTAGAGTCAACCTAGCGCAGTATAGTAACGAACACGATAGTGCAAAAACGCGCACTATATTTGCCTGAACGCAATCCAAAACAAATCGTTGACAGAAATGCGTGCCCATTAAAAGCTTTTTTTTGCAGCGTTATTACAATAAGTTCAAAAGTGGCCCCATCAAAACATTATCCTAACCCAAATAAAAAAGAGCCGGGTTTGTGTGGAAAAGCTTGCATTAAAAACACACACTCATCTCAACCCGACCGACACGCCTCCTCCGCCTGGTTAAAGGTGCGTGTCGCGCCAGCAACTAGACGAGCCCCCCACCGTGTCCAATACACGTCTATCGTTCTTATACGATGACCGATCCGACGTAATAATAACCCCATAAGACACAACCGATTATAAAAAAAATGACATGACATTCACGCAAACAAAAGGTCTTCTTCTTATTCTGCTGCTTCTCACCTGGGTTTGGAAGAAGGCAGAGACGCGGTAGTAATGTCGACGAGGACGAGCGGCGTACAGCTGACTCCCCCCGCCGCCTGGGTGTCTTAATACGAGCGGGCGCTGAGCCTCCGTCCAATCACAGCGCGGGGATGGAGCCTGACGTCACCCGGCCCCCTGCCGGCCGGTTGGGGGTACTACTGGGCGTTCCGTGACCTCCTCCGTGCAGGTCCGGGCAGACAGACAGGTTACCGGTGAACTTTTACAGTCATTATCCCCCCCCCCCCCCCGATCTCTTGGTCCGAGATCAATAAGGTACTATTTTTATTGTATTCGTTGTTGTGTATTTCGCCCATTTCAAGATTCAATATTCTTTATTTTTCTCATCTTTTTTTATATATATAAATAAATATAAATAGCAATAATAACAATAAAGAACTATAAGGAGCATTTTGGTGTGTGGCGGAGGTAAACCACATGTGTCCTCTTAAGCACACCATCTTATCAGTGAAATGATGTGTAATGTCTTCTCTAAAAATTAAATATTAAATAGGTACAAATCACAGGTCAATTGTTTATACAAATGATGTTTGCGCAAGCAAATGACAAAAGTGAAGGCGGTTAATCATCCACGCTGTGCAGTGTGAATGGTTTGGAGGGCGGAGGATGAGATGAGAGCCCCACCGTTGTAAGTAGAGCGGGACGCAGGCGCCGTCCTGCCTAATAAGAACTACTATTTCTGTCGTCTCGTTGGTTTCCAAGGGGAAAAGTGAAGCTATTTTTCGCCTTGTCACATGCTCGCCAAGTTAAGTCCCCCCCCCCCCCCCCTAAGGCCAGATTCCAAGCCAATAACCTCTTTAGTGGTGGATCACAAGCCGCCTGCAAACATGACTGCATGACGGGCCAGTTCCCATAGTATTATAATGACATTACATTACATTACATTACAACAACAGTTGTTCAGGAAGACGCCTTTTGTCGACTTGTGTATGAATGAAAAGGAAATAAATGATGCCATTTAGGAAGATTAAGTCACTGGTATCAACCTTGTTTATTGAACTGTCTCACTCATTGTAAGCGGTCTTCAAAGAAACATAAGTAGTATGTGGCCGACAATTAAAAAATGCCTGCACGGAAATGTTCTTCTATAATATAAATATAATTACTGAATGCGTAATGTGGGTCATGAAGCAACATGACCCCCCCCCCCCCACACACACACACACACACACACTTGACAATACAAGTACACACTAAAAGAGGGCTATAGATAACATTGTGTACATTCATCCATAACAACCCAATCTAACAGATGTGATATACATCAATGTAAACCGAGCAATTAATGCTTTAATTGGTGAACTGCTACCATACATATTAGGTTGATGTTGATGTTTTTGGTTCTTATGAGACAGAATATAAATAAAATAAAAACGTATAGGCTTATAACTTAATCATGTCCAATCACTCGTCCAAGTGCTTGACTCACTTGGGGTACCACCCATGCGATGACGCATTGACCAATGTGATTACATTGATCATGCTTACTGGCCAACTGTGACGGCAAAGATGCGACACATATAGCTGGAAAATTGTCCTAATGTCATAATACCACATCATACGGTGGTCCCAGCTCACCTGAACCCGAGGGTGGAGCAGTGTGCTGTCCTGTCTGCAGTCAGCCAACATATAGGATAACACAAGACAAACACAACAGGCCCAACCCTCGCAAACTGGTTGTGGAGGACTGTCGTAACACAGTATGGTCGCTTTGATTCAAAAAAGTGCTGCATGGTTTTGTTTTAATGTAAATAACAGTTATTTTCACAGCATAACATTCACCTGAAATCCACACACTGCCACAGTTTACTGCTCAAACGAAATCCAAAAAGACGCATAAGGATGTTTCAGCTGGAGTGCACTCATGTCACCACAAGGTGGCAGTGTAGACAAGACAAGAATCACAGCGTCCCACGACTCTAGTTGTGGGTTGTTTTGGTTTTTTAATTTTAACAAATGTCCTTTATATTTTAAAATGATATCTGATATACTTTCAAATGATATTTTAGTCCATTTTGAAATTGAGTTCATATATATTATTATATTATATATCATATATTATTTTTGAAAAGATGATTATTTTGGTTTGATTCGATATTAATTCTTCATTAATTCATCTTCTGCATTCAACCCATCCTAGCTAGGAGCTAGGAGGAGTGGGCTGCCTTGGTGGTGACCTTGACTAGGTTATGGGCAGGGAGAGTGTTAACTTCCAGGAGTGTTAACCTGCACGTTCTAGCATGATACTAGTTGTGTGTTAGACTAAACAATCCTAATGTTCATGGAAGTGATCATTCCAATGTGGTCACGTCGCCATAATGCAGTGAGGCGCAGTGAGGTTTAGTACGTCAAAAAGTAGGCTCCCTAATCTGGAACAGAATCCAATAGAAATTGAAAAGAGTGTAAATGTTAATTTCTATCCCATTTGTTTTGTTAAGATTGCACACGCCAATGTATTTACATTCCGTTGTACATTTAATGTCACTTTATATATATTATTTACTATTATTATTATATATTAGATTAGATTAGATGAAAATGTATTGTCGTTGCACATATTGAAAGGCATTTTGAAATGCATACTCACCTTACTACTTAATACACCTACTTTCTACCACTCATCTTAGTCTACAGTCGGTATAATGAGAAGGAGACGGCCCGGCCCCAAATGAGTCAGGGGACGTCCCACCAATCAATGGTGAGATATTCATTTCCTTGTTTACATTCTCCCCAGGCGCACGAAGCAGGTCTCGACGTTACCTGTGGGCTGGGCTGGGACCCTGCCTTTTAGCGTTATCCCGGTTTACCCCAACGCCATTTCCGTCTCTTAAGGTTCCTATGAGCTGTGTACGCCAGTTTAACAATCATGCCATGAAGCAGAAGAACAAGAACAACAATAACACCAACCACCGAGAGACCGAGAATAAACATTGAGATGTTACGGCAAGACATTTTGATAATGTAATAACCGAAACATGTTACTACAATCTCTTCTTTCGGAAGTACCGCCTCCACCGACTCAATTCGCTGTTTTTCTCTCTCTCTCGTCCATAACGCTCATTAGGAGCATCCCGTCCCCGTTCCGTCTTGAGACGAGGACACCTGGAAACGAGCTTTACTAAACCTGGGATCGGCAGCAGTTGTTGGTACATTCGTCGATGTGTCCGTTGATATGCTGGGAGCATATTTGATTATCAGTTATCGGAGTTTGGATAACGCATTGTGCAAAGCCCTGGATCATTCAACCCTAACCCTAACCCTGTCTGTCAGACTCGCTCATTAATTCACCTGCGCTAGAAACTAGAAAGGCCAGTTTGTCAAACGAGGCTTGTGAGATCCCAGGACAACATGGATCTGGACAGGTAAGCGGACACACGTTAAGTTTAGCGGTTATTATAGATTTAGATTCACTTTGTGTTTTTTGTTCATTCGTAGGCCTAATCGCAAAGGTACAACTGGCAACTTTTTTTCTCAAACTTTTATTTATTTATACAAAAACGGTATAATGTGCGATTTGTCATCAATGCATACTATGTTTACATATTGGAAACTATACATATTTTGTAACTAAATTACTTCATGAAGGAATTTGGTGGGTAACATCATCTGAGTGTTGGCTATAACCAGATATGTCGTTTTTAAATCGGTGCAGATTATTGATCAGTTGATCAGAAGGTTTTATTTAATTTAATTTCGTTTCAATTTTTTTACTGAGAAGGTATTATTGCTTTTAAAAATAAATAAATATCCTCTTAGATAAACAAACGGGTACAGGGAAAAGGTGAGTTCGGTGAGAAACCGCCTAGGGCAGATCTGGTGGCTTTGCAGACATCAGGCCTGCCATTGACAAGTTGGCTTTGTCATCATGTCTGTCCTTATCATTCTGCCCCAACTACTGCTGTGTGTCTCCTCAGTAAACGGCTGGTGGTGCCAAACGAAGCATCCATTCCTCAGCGAAAAACGTACAATGAGGACGAGGCGTGGAAGAACTACCTGGAGAACCCCCTCACGGCTGCCACCAAGGCCATGATGAGCATCAACGGTGACGAGGACAGTGCAGCCGCACTCGGTCTGCTTTACGACTACTACAAGGTATGAGATTAGATTAGATTAGATTAAAATGTATTGTCATTGCACAGCACGAACAGCACAAGTACAGTACAGCGAAAAGACTTTGGCATCTAACCAGAGTGCAAATGTTGCAGTAAAGTGCATGCTAATATATCATTTACAGTGGTTAAATAAGATGTAAGACAGTCTAAGGTATGACCTCCATCATTACTGGTCCATTCTAGGGCTGGGCGATATGGCCAAAATCTTCTATCCCAAAATATATTGCCATTTAATATCTTGTTAACAATGCATATCATATATAGCATGTTTTCTGGTAATTCAATAAATATAACAATAGTCTGTTAAATAGCCTCATGGCAAAGCCTCTGGTGTGTGACATCACTGTACTGTACATTACTGTAATGCAGCCAAAACAAAACAAACACATCTAAAATCTTAGACATTATCTAGTGTCACATCTAGTGTCATATCACGATATGGATATGATATTGATATATTTGCCCAGCCCTAGCCCTTACTAGCTTTACATTGATGGCTTTCATTAGTTTACCTGACCGATGCGGTACGTCTGACAGGTTCCTCCAGCCATAAAACATCTAAGGCTCATATGTTCACATGTTTTGGTTGAATCCCCTCAGGTTCCCAGAAACATCTCCCGCATCGTCAAACCCACCGATCTGTCAGCGACGGCGACCCACGACCCCTCGGCCAACCTGGAAATGTTGGAGAACCACCTCCAGGTTCTGCGCTCCATGCCCGTCAATCTCTCCATGAACTCCAGCAGCGGCACAAACAACAACAACCACCACCACAACAACAACAACACCCCCCACAGCGGCGGCTCCGCAGAACAGCTGGGCTCCAAGTGTGGCCCCATGGGGGCCTCCTCGGGAGAGGTCCGGGGAGGGGTGTGCGGCGCCGGGGGTTGGGGCGGAGACGTGGGCCTGGCTCCCCTGGCGCTGGTGAAGAGTGAGAGTCAGATGTCCAACACGGAGCTGCTGAAGTCGTGCTGCGGGGGCTCGTACCGAGCGGAGCCCAGCGAGTTGATCAGGATGGACTACAGCCAGCAGAGCCGCTGTGACCTGAACTACCTGGCTCACCTGAAGGAGGACGACAGGGGCACCCCGGACAGCACTTACCACGACTCGTGTTGTGTAGATAAAGAGGTGCCAGTCCCCTTTTTTATGATTATTATTATTATTCCTATATATTATAGGAGTTCCGAGCATGAATGCAAATTGCATGTGCACAACATTGTGTTTTTAAAATGGATGCAAACAACAGTGAATCAACCTTTAGTCAATTAAATTTGCATTCAGTTTGTGTTTTCATTCTCCCGTTTCAGTCGCAGAGGTACGAGTCCAGTCCTTTCCCGGGAGTTGATGAAATCTGCCACAGCCCAACAGTGTAAGTCGACAGAATTCAGATTCACATTCAAAATCGACTCCAATTTTCTACACCTTTCATCAATGGGACAACATGCTGGCCTTATTTTTGGCACACACACAAAAGCATTATGTCTTTCTCCTTTTGTAATTGAGCCTTTTAGACGAGAGAGAGAGAGAGAGAGAGACACACACACACACACACACACACACACACACACACACACACACACACACACACACACACACACACACACACACACACACACACACACACACACACACACACACACACACACACACACACACACACACCGTGTGCCAATTCAAAGCGGTGCATTCAACAAAGACCCCATAATATAACTGACTCGTAGAGTACGTCGTTGAGAAAACACTATCCGGCTCGTGAATTCACCACATCTCATCTCCTCATTAGCCCGCCGTCTAATCCTCCCAGAACAGCGCAAACAACAACAACAACAGCAGCAGCAACAAAACAAACTAAATGTGGTTTCACAGCAGCCCCCCTGTCTGACCATAATACCCCCCCCCCCTCCTCCCTCTCTGCAGGAGCTCCTTCCAGTACACCCTGGAGGCCGGCATGTCTCTCCGGCAGCGCCAGGGGGAGGGCCCCATGGTCTACCTGAACCGGGGCCAGTTCTACGCCGTCACGCTGCGGCAGACGGGCCTGGGCTCCTGCCTCCGCCAGCCCCGGGGCAAGGCCCGGCCGAGTGGCCAGTCTCTCCCTCCTCCTGGGCCAGCGGCCCGTGGCCGCCACGGCGCCCTGGGAGGCGGGGAGCTGCCGCAGCAGAGCATCGTCCAGGTGAGGGCGCTTTGCACGCCGTGTGCCGCTTTGAGCAACGACAACAACAACAACAACAGCAGTGTTTGGTCAATGAGCGTGGACGGGTTTTTAGTGTTAGATCGTCGCAGCGTTCTGCTGTATCATTCAGAGTTAGTTTTCCTCTGTGTCATTTGTATGTACATCTCCGATGCTGATGCTGTCACCCCCCCCCCCCCCCCATTTTTTGTAGAGCGTCATCATGGTGGTTTTCGGGGAAGACAAGTGCAGAGACGAGCAGCTGAATAACTGGAAATATTGGCACTCTCGCCAACACACGGCCAAGCAGAGGGTCCTGGACATCGGTAAGATCCCCCATCCCCAAGCCCCCCCCTCTCTCTCTCCCTCTCCTTCTTCTTCTTCTTTGTCTGCCGTGGCGTTTTTTTAACGGCGTGCGTTTGGAGACGTCGTCGCCTTCTTTTGCTAAAAGTGGACGTGGGCCAATTAGGGTGTGAGCGCCGCACTACGCCCCCCAGGTGTTGAATATCAACGACAAGATTTCCATAAGTCAGGCATGGCGGCCGCGGCTGGCGTAAAAAACGTGAAGGAAGTTCAAAGCTCCTTGGATGAAACCCGACAAGGCGGAGCCCCATTTAAATAACGGTTAGTTCCAGGTTCCCACAGGAGCCCGGGGACGGAACCTGGTGGTTGCGTATTTGAATAGACGTTGACAGGAGGAACGGGGGAGAGGGGGGAGCGGGGGGGGGGGGGGGGGTGTGACTTTGCCGTATGACTTCAGGGGAAGGCGAGCTTGGGAGTGATGGGCCTCGACTTGCATTCGAGAGTGACTCGGAATGAAAGCGAGGGCCTGACGAGCGCCGGGGCGTGTCAGGGCGGGTGGAGGAGGAAGAGGAGGAGGAGGAGGAGGATGACGATATGTGCTGACGACAGTGGGGGGGGGGGGGGGTGGAAATGACGTGGTTACAGCCTTTAGAGAGAGTGAAGAGAATTGGGGGAGTAACATTACTTGTTGCGTATGGCACTTGAAACTTGAAAAAAGGCAGTGGAGTCTACACATTTTCTTTGTATTTTTAATCTTCTTTAATCTTAGTCTTCTATAATTGTTATTATTATTGTATACTTTATTTTCAACTCGATTTGCATGATGATAGGTCAAGACATTGAAATGCGGGGCCGGCGTGAGACGCACAGCAGGAATAAATAAACGTCAATATTCAGTGTTGGCTCAATGCAATACGTTTGACAGTTCAAGTGTTTCAATGCAATACGTTTGACATCGACGTTGACATGACTTGAAGCCCTGAGACGTTGGTAAGCGGCGCCGACCCAAGTCGGTGTAAGCGAAATGTATTTGACGAAAACTAAAACTTTGATTTTATTTTTATTTTTTTAATCGAATCTTTTCGAATTTCGAATTGTTTTTCTTAGCCGACTACAAGGAGAGCTTCAACACCATCGGCAACGTGGAAGAAATCGCCTACAACGCCGTCTCCTTCACATGGGACCTCACAGAAGAAGCCAAGGTAAAAAACAAAACCTAACTAAAGATCACTTGAGCCCAGGCCAGACCCAAAGACCCAAAGACACCGACCGTCACCCACCCTGCGTAAGTCCTCAGAAGACAAGTGGGTGCAGTTTGAACGTTTGAACGGCGTGGAGCAGCTCCAGGTCCTGGGGCGTTGGATCTGTAGCGCGGCTATTATTGGGGTCACGATATGTCACGAAATTGAATGCTGGTGAAAAGTAGGGGAATGGATCATTCAGTCATATATAGATATATATATATATAGATAGATAGATAGATAGATAGATATACACTCTCCCACTATGTAATGGTACAAACCTGGTTGAAAATCTAAAGGGCTGTTCTCTGGTCATGTAACTTATTTATATATATTTTTGGGGACTTTCTACAACATAGACAGCCCTGTTTTATAAAAGCCCTACATTCCAGCGCCTGTGATTTTGATATTGGCCATATTTGTCACATGCTCGCCTCTTTAGTGAGATTTTTAAGATTTATTCAATGAATTGCTCAGCCCTACTACAGACACTGCCTGCTGCAGATGGCACATATTTTTCTCTTGTTTTGTCTCTCACTCTCTGCTGTCTCTCACTCTCTGCTGTCTCTCACTCTCTGCTGTGTCTCTCACTCTATACTTTCTCTCACTCTATACTGTGTCTCTCACTCTATACTGTCTCTCACTCTATACTGTGTCTCTCACGCTCTGCTGTGTCTCTCACTTTCTGCTGTGTCTCATTATATACTGTCTCTAACTCTCTGGTTGTCTGTCTCTCACTCTCTGGTGTGTCTGTCTCTAACTCTCTGCTTGTCTGTCTCTAACTCTCTGCTGTCTTTCTCAGTCTCTGCGGTCTGTGTCCCACTCTCTGCTGTGTCTGTCTCTCACTCTCTGCTGTGTCTGTCTCTCACTCTCTGCTGTGTCTGTCTCTAATTATCTGCTGTTTCTGTCTCTCATTCTCTGCTGTCTGTTTCTCAGTCTCTGCGGTCTGCGTCTCACTCTCTGCTGTGTCTGTCTCTCACTCTCTGCGTCTCACTCTCGGCTGTGTCTGTCTCTCACTCTCTGCGTCTCACTCTCGGCTGTGTCTGCGTCTCACTCTGTTTCTGAAGAGCGTTCTCTCTCCCCCCTCCCATCCAATTAGGCCTTGTTGTTTGGGACACAAAAACCATACTTAGTGGTAATGATTTTTGTCAGGCCACTGCAGTTGCCCGGCAACCATCATTACCACCACCACCACCATCACCACCACCACCATCGTCATTACCCTAGCTGGAGTCAGGAGTGAGTCGGTTGGTGTGTATTTGTGTTTTGTGTGATCGTGGAGGAGGAGGAGGTGCTGATCTTACTCTGTGTGTGTGTTTGTTTAGTTTTTGTTGTTTGTTTTGCGCTGTCTCAACGCGATGCTTGGTGTAGACCTGTACTGTTCAGACAAAGGGCGCTGCAGTAGTATCACACACACACACACAGGCACCACTTTGGTAGGTCGGTGTGAAGGGGATGTGGAGGTGTGTGTGTGTGGGAGGGAGGGCGGGCGGTTGGCAGGAATGAGGCAGCACGGCTGCAGGCTGGGACACGATGCTTCCAGCGCTCGCAGAGGGAGCGATCAACCGTTATCACCGCCGCACGGCACCCGCTCCACCGGTTGTTCCTGCTCAACTGGAAATGCTGGTCGGCCTACATGGAGAGAGAGCGAGAGAGAGCGAGAGAGAGAGAGAGAGAGAGAGAGAGATCCTCATGTACATTACATGACAAAATAATGTCAAAACCACCCACCCAATGGGAGTCATGCCTCCCATTGGGTTATATATAATATGACAGTATATTATATCATTTATATATACATTGATCGATTCCATGTATGGACGTACACACTGTCCATTCAAAAATTGTAATATTACAAATAATAGTAATGTAGCAAAAATATATATCCAAATCAACTTAACTCAACCGAAGTTGTGTTTATAAAGCGATGGAGGATGACGAGGGGTTAGGTTAACGTGTCTCTGCCGGCAGGAGAGTGACGTTCCCCTCCCCTCCCCCTCATCTACGGTAAACCGAGAGCTAGCTGGCTACCAGTGCTATGTGTGTTTTGTCACTCTTGCGCCATCCAATCAAAACCCAGAGACTCTGGGTCACATTCCTCACACATTTTTTCCCACGTCGATACATCCTGCGTCTGCCATTTCAACGGTCCTGAAAACTGTCCTAATATCACAATAAGCCACTGTTAAGTGTTGGAAGGTGAACAAGCTCATTAAACCCTTTTACGATGCTGAGATACTGGTTATTTCTGTGCAATACAAGTCGGCTTTTGTGTTTTAAAGGGTTTCTGAGAGGCAATGTTTGACGATTCTGTTCAATTCAAGGCGGCCGTCTTCGAGCCAGACATGTTGGCCTAGTTATAAAAACCAAAACCTCACCTCCTTCAGGACGCACTACCCTGAACCTTCCTCTTATTCCTCCGCCTATAAGCTTATGTCTATTTGCTTTGCTATGTGTCATTGTCCCTGTTTGATGTACTTATTGTGTCAAATCTTGGGAGCCAAGTTATTGTACGTTTACCTGAGCACTGGTTGTAGTCTCAGAACCGGGTGAGATATCGAGAGCGTTAACCCGAAAAAGGGGGGGCCATTGCTTTCAGGGTAGAAACCCTATGGCTACCGCCTTGACCCAGTCCACACCCTGCAGCTCACCCTTCTCCTCCCCTTCCTGCGTTCTAATCTCTCTCTCTCCATCTCTCCCGCTGTTTGGACTCTAAATACAGCCTCCAGTCTCCCACAGTTGGAGTTAGTGCTTCTGCGAAACAAACCCCTGATGCCATTGTCTTTAACCCTCCCCCCCCCCCTCTCCCCCACAGGTCTTTATCTCGGTGAACAGTCTGAGCACCGACTTCTCCCCCCAGAAGGGGGTGAAGGGGACCCCGCTGAGGATCCAGATCGACACGTACAGCTACCAGTGTTCCAGCAGCCGGCCCATCCACCGCGCCTCCGCCCACATCAAGGTGTTCTGCGACAAGGTGAGGGAGGTCTAAATCTGTACCGTATGTAATGCATATTGAGGTAGCCCCGTTCACGGAGGAAAAACAACACCGACCGGGCAGTAGTAGCCTACCGATCCGCAAGACCAGGCAGTAGTAGCCTACCGATCCGCAAGACCAGGCAGTAGTAGCCTACCGATCCGCAAGACCAGGCAGTAGTAGCCTACCGATCCGCAAGACCAGGCAGTAGTAGCCTACCGATCCGCAAGACCAGGCAGTAGTAGCCTACCGATCCGCAAGACCGGGCAGTAGTAGCCTACCGATCCGCAAGACCAGGCAGTAGTAGCCTACCGATCCGCAAGACACTCTGGAAGAACATGGGAGGGAAAGGAGGCTGGACAGGAAACAGGCTGATGTTCTTCATATAGCTCCTTAATGTCCGTCTGTGTTTCTGTCTGTCTGTCTTAGGGGGCGGAGAGGAAGATCCGTGATGAGGAGAAGAAACAGCTCAGGAAGAAGACAAAAGGTAAACCAGTAATCCCCACAACACAACGGAAATATATTATTTATTATTATTATTATTTTTTTCCTTACTCCCAATGGTTGAATCTATCTAGTGGTACAATGGCAGTAAAATGACGGGGCAATAGCGCCTTTTGAATAATAAAATAAGAAAATGTTGAACTGAATATCAGTTGATTTTGATTTCAACCCTTTGACAAATCCCATGAACAGTGGAACGATGACCAGATGGTTGACATGGCAACAGCGTGCAAATGGTCTCTCTTTCTTTCTCGGGGTCAGGAAAAAGCGGTGCCGCCCTGCCGACGAGGAAGGCAGACGACACGCTGTTTAAAGTGTTGAAGGACTTGGACTCGCAGCCCGTCCTCTTCATCCCCGACGTCCACTTTGGGAACCTGCAGAGAGCCGGACAGGTGAACCCACACCCATAGCGGCCCCGTACACACCGGCTGTGTCCAGAAATATCATTAACCTCGTTTCCTTCTCCGTACTCCCCAATGTAGTGAGCTCACCTGTGCAATGCATGATGGTATATATGCTTGGTTAGTGACTATGGGTTGTACACTATTTTTATTTGTATGGGGGGCGGCAGTAGCGCAGTCGGGATTTGGCTTGGGAACCGGAAGGTCGCCGGTTCAAGTCTCCGAAACACCTGGGCACTGCCGAGGTGCCCTTGAGCAAGGCACCAGACTCCCTACACACTGCTCCCCCTGGCAGCTGTATATACACAACAGCTGACCACTGCCCCTAATACTAGGATGGGTTAAATGCAGAGAAACACATCTAACTGTGTGTACGTGACCAATAAAGAGGATTTCCACCTCCAGATTTAGATTTAGATATTGACGATGCATTCTGGGATACGATGAGTGCATTCTATAGGGTATAATATTTCTCAGTATACATTCGGGCAGCACTACAAAATGGCAAACTCACTATACAGTGAGTAGTGAGTGACCGATCGCTCACGGAGGCCCGTTGGCCCCGCTGCCCGTAGTCTGCGTGCAGATTCCCATATTAACATGATGCTCTTTGGTGTGCAGGTCTTCGCCTTCAAGACCGAGGAGATGGGCAGAGACGGGTGAGTGTTTGTTTTTGACCATTCACGATTACTTTCAAAGTCTCAGTCATTTTTATAATGTTCAGAAATGAGCGTGTTCCCAATGCGAATCATGTGCCACACACACACACACACACACACACACACACACACACACACACACACACACACACACACACACACACACACACACACACACACACACACACACACACACACACACACACACACACACACACACACACACGCGCTCTCTTCAAGCCTCCATGCGGTGGTTTCATGCAGATTAGGGTTCACCTCCATCACTTCACCGCATGACACTCCAGGGGTGTGACGTACTTAGTGTTGTTAATTAAGATGAACCTGCTGATTTTACAGGCTGAGACAGAAATAGGCAGTCAGTCTGACTCAGTCTGGCTTGGGAACCGGAAGGTCACCGGTTCAAGTCCCCGAAACACCCGGGCACTGCCGAGGTGGCCCTTGAGCAAGGCACCAGACTCCCTACACACTGCTCCCCGGGCGCTAAATATACAATAGCTGCCCACTGCTCCTAATACTAGGATGGGTTAAATGCAGAGAAACACATTTCACTGCGTGTGTCCAATAAATGTGACCAATAAAGAGGATGGACTGCTCGCCGTAGTGAGCGTTAATGTTGATGTTCACCGTGTTCCCTCCGACACGACCAGCGGCGTCTCGCTGAAGAGAAGCTCGTGTCCCGCCGAGGAAGACTTTCACCCGCCACCGGCTGCCAAGACGGCCAAAGTGGAACCCGAGAGAAAAGGTTTATTTTTTTATTTTTTTAACCAGTTTTTTTATTTTTTATTTCTCCTGCACAAATTGTTTCTCATCTCCCCGTTCACATATGGTGTGACTGGCCACTCTTTACGAGAGAGGGAATCGGTAGTGAACCAGAGTGTTTCTCTGTGCTCCGGTAGTCCTGCTGTACGTCCGGAAGGAGAACGACGAGGTCTTCGACGCCCTCATGCTGCACTCCCCCACGCTGCAAGCCTTAATGGAGGCCGTAAGTCTACAATGTCTAAACCACCACAACCATCACCATGACTGCAAAAACTAAACAAAAAAATTGCCAATTGTGAATGGTCTCGACCCTCACTGTGTCCTAAACCCTAAACCCACCGCCGTGTTGTAAACCCTTCCAGATCTCTGAGAAGTACGCGCTGCCTGTGGACAAGATGGCCAAAGTTTACAAAAAGAGCAAAAAAGGGTAAGGAAAGATTGACAAAACTGCAGTAGTCGAGCGCTTTGAGGTGACGTGCCC
Source organism: Muraenolepis orangiensis (assembly GCA_027704905.1). Lineage (NCBI taxonomy): Eukaryota > Metazoa > Chordata > Actinopteri > Gadiformes > Muraenolepididae > Muraenolepis > Muraenolepis orangiensis. The sequence goes on from CM051008.1 coordinate 24,225,603, forward strand.
TACACACGGGGCACACTTGCTCACTAGTTAACCGGATCGCTTTTCTATCTTGTTTCTTCCCCCCCCCCATATAAGGATCCTGGTCAACATGGACGACAACATCATCCAGAATTACTCCAACGAGGACACGTTCATCCTGGCCATCGAAAGCTCGGCCAACTCCTTGCAAGTCACCCTGTCTGAGATCTAACCAAACGGAAACTAATCGATTTATATATTAAAAAATAAATAAAAAGGAAAGGAATTGGACACAACCGATCTCATGCTGGTTCTCACATTTCACACACAAATTTCAAGAAAAACCCTGAAACAATCGGAATGTTTCCCGAAATCCGTTAGAATTTCTAACTCTCGTTAGTTCCTTGAAGAACCCTCTCTGAAGGTTTCTGTTTGGATGAATAATGTTGCCAGCACTCACTGACTTTTGTACGGGCCTTTTTGGGCTTTTGTATGCATGCACGTCTTTTATTTTTTAATTTTAATTTGTAAGTGTTGTCTTCCTTTTTCGGGATGTTTGAGGAAACACGGATGTGTTTAACAGAAGCCCAGCTAGCTCTGAGGGCTCAGAGGGATGTCGCTACTTCCTGTTTCAAATGGGAAACCTCAAGGGCTCTAACATGGGTCCTGTTGTATTGCTTGTTCTCTTTTAACCAACTTAATAAACATGTATAGTTTTATATGCAGTGGTTTGTCGCTTGTGGTTTTGTACACGTGTGTGTATATATATATATATATATACTGAGGGTTCAATTAAATCAAATCGATTGTTAGTATTAAAGGGGTCATATCATATCCCTAGGTGTGAGTATGAGGGGCCATTAGGGACATTATTCAGATAAACCCTTCACATACATGTGAAACACTCACACACACAACTGAAACCAAAATAATTTACAAATATATGTAAAAATCTCTCATACACATATGAAATGCTCACACACACATGAAACACTCATATACACAGGTGAAACGCACTCACACACATAAAATGCAATTTCAGTATGTTGTGTGAGAGGGATTTCAGTGTGAGTGTGATTAGCCATTACAGGCCCTTTCAAAATGGTCTGTTATTTGGTGACATCAGACAGCGGGAGTGTCCACTCAGATCTATGATAGAGATTTAGGGGAGATAGATCAGTCTACCAGCCTGTCAAGTGGACTGTACCAACTGGTAATGATCACACTCGCACCTGGTAGCATATGACCCCTTTAACGGTTCTAGATGGGGTAGAACGTCCATATTACTTTAAGCTGATGGAGGACTACTGTACAAGTTATGGTTTAGTTGGTCTGTAGGTGCCAAGCTTATTCGCTGATTTGATTGAAGTTTGCCATTATTTAACTATTTAACACACACACACACACACACGACGTGAATAAAAAGTAAGTAGTAAGTAAAAAAACAAGCAAAACTAATTTGGTATAGTTACAAAAGACACAAGTGCTAGCGCACAAAAGTTGCAGATTTAATTCTTGCCCTTTAAAGTTGACAAAAAACAAACAAAAAAAACAGAATTGATGTTAAAAAACTACAATCACTACATACAAGATACTATACAAAACCTACAAAATGCAACAGTTACAAACATTTTGTTCAACATAACAATTTTACAGTATAAATTTATACAATACCGATTTTTGTCATCGTTTTGGCACTTGACCACAAGATTCTATCGTGTTTAACAGTAAAAGTTACACCGGACACTTTAAAGGTAGAAAATAAAGACAATGAAAGCAATGCAGTCCGACAATATCGTTACAGGAGCCGCCAACCATCGTTGTGTCAACATCAAACTTTTTTTTAGTTTTTTTGTCGTCATTTAAAAACAGCAGTTAATAAACAGCATTTAAAAAGGACTAAACATAGTCCACAGATCCTGCCTCGCTTTCATTCACGGAGAGAATTATTATTTTTTCTTTTTACTCCATTTAATAAAATACCGTATTAAAGCAAGACTATGCAGTGAGAGAGAGAGAGAGAGAGAGAGAGATTTAGTGACTTGAAAAATAGTAACTAGTACCAGGCATTAGAAACCACCAGTACTATGAGCCATCATGCAGACACACAAGAAAGTCTAGAATCCCCCCCCCCCCTGAACCAAAGCACGTAATACTAAGTCCAAACGGAAATCCAAGTGTTCTCATTTCGGACGGTGAAGTGCACAGATCAGAGCAGGAGAAGTTGTGGGACAGCCTAAGTTTAATACACTGTAGTTTAATAGGTACGTGTACATCTCGTAGAACTAAGTGTACACTGTGCTTTTTCTTGAGTTAAAGCTATTCAGTTGTTTTGTGCTGTGAAGTTTTGTAATTGCAACCGTTAAGACGCCGGTTTTGACAGTAAGAGTTAACAAAGAGAGCTCAGACAGAGCAGGTAGGGTCAGTGGTCAAGCGTTGGCCACTGATAAGCACACACACAATCTCACACAAACCTACACACATACATGCACGCACACACATACATGCACTCATTCATACACTCATTCATACATGCACGCACGCACGCACACACAGACATTCACACACAAACATGCGCACACATACACACAGACATTGCCTCTCTCTCTCACACACACACAGATATTCACATACAAACATGCACGCACACACACAGACATTGCCTCTCTCTCACACCCACCCACCCACACGCACGCACGCACACCCACCCACACACAGAGGCCCAGGTCACGGCCCCATGTCTGCAGTCCCGTGCTACTTAACTCTCCACACCCGTCAATTGACTGAAGGAACGCGTGGTCTCAACATGCAGCGGTTAAGCCATCTCACGCTGAATGGAAAGAAGATTGCTTTTGTTCTCTACACACGATACATGCCGAGGAAAGAAATAATTACCATGCGTGAAATACAAAAAAAAATTGTTTCATTAAAAAAAAACATTAACAAAAAAAGAAGAAGCCTAAACCGCACTTAACTTATATCTTGAACTGCAAAATGTCTCAATGCCAAAAATCCCGGGTGGTGAAATCGTGGTATACATTTGATTCTCTCGTGACGACTGTGATCGCTCACAACAGGTATTATTAGCGGCGGGCTAACATGCATAGCAGCACATTCTCGTCGTGCAGCGCAATCACAGAAGTGACGGAGGAAATGTATCGACAACGGATGAAAAACACAAACACATCCACATTCTCACAGTAAAAAAAAAACCCAAAACAACAACAACTAAAAAGCAAGTTATTTTTCTTCGAAGGACAAAAAAAAATGAAAAATCTCTCAAGAGATTAAATATCATCAACTACAGTATATAACCCATTGCTTCAAGATGACCAACATTCGTCATCAACAAAAAAGAAATGTCCTCTTTGCTTATCTCTCTCTCTCTCTCTCTCTCTCTCTCTCTCTCTGTCGGGGGCACTATAGGGTGGGGGGGCAAGCAGGGGGACACCGATACAGAGTTCAAATATATATATATATATATATATATATATATAAATATATATAGAAACAACACAAACCGTATGACATGCCTATTGAAAAAACAACAGAGGTTATCCTCATGGACCGTCGACCGAGGCGGCCTCAGACGGTAGGGTTGAGGCTGTGTTTTGGCTCCTTTGGCCTCTGTTCGTCGCCCTCTTTCGTGCCTCTTCTCTTCTTCATCTTCATCTTCATCATCTTCGTCATCGCCGTGTTGTGTGTGTGTGTGTTTCTTTTGTTAATGTATTCTGCAAAGACGAGGGAGATACGCCCCGAAGGCGAATCACATTCATGTGGTTGCCGAACACCTTATCATTCAACCCACACAAGGCTTGTTGCCTTGTTGGTTAACCGCAGACCGAGAGACCGAGAGACCGAGAGGCCGAGAGACCGAGAGGCCGAGCTGTTGTTAAATACCCATTCAAGGCAACAGAACCCGTTGTGTGTGTGTGTGTGTGTGTGGTTACTTATTCACGATTAGCGTTTGAATCGCTATGTCTGACACTAGACGCCTCAACACTCATCGAGAGCTTTGTCTGAATACATTTTCGAAGGCTAACGACGCATGTATGTACATTTCTTTTGGAAACCTTTTTTTTTTCTTTTCCGAAGACGGGCGGGGCTCATCTTGAGCAACTGGTGGTTTCGCAAACGCTGCGGTGTTTGAGATCCATTTATTTTTTTGGATCACACCCCCTAGCACGGGAGTGGAGACGGGAACGAGGAGCGGATAGAGGAACCATACATGAAGAGTGGACAGCCCCCCGGTCTAGAACTGCCCGGCGCTGCTTGGGTCACACTGCAGCAGACGCACGATGGACGGGTCACTCTTGGCCCCCTTGATGAACTCCTCCAGGGACAGCTTGCCTGAAACACAAAGGGGGACAGCATGAGAGATAGACCGGGGACAGCATGAGAGATAGACGGGGGACAGCATGAGAGATAGACAGGTCTCAGTCTGGAGAGTCTAAGCTAGGAGCTAGAAGCGTTCTCAAAGTCGAATGGATTATTGTCCTACTTGCGGAGGTGAGAGGCTCTCTCACCCAGAAAGGATAAAAGTGGATCTTGCACAGAAAGGATAAAAGTCTGCTCCTGGCTTTAGAATGACCATGTCCATGATCCATGGTTTAAACACAAGATTCTTTGATATTCCCCTGCCATATGTTATGTACTTTACTACTGAGATAGTACATGGGTGTCAACAATAATAATAACCTATGGTACTATTTCAAGTCCTCTTCTTGGTTGTAAAAAAGATTATTCTCAATTGTCTAATTTAAATTGTGTATTTAGAAATTTAGAAACTACAGAGCAGATGTTTCATTATGTTTTTAAAGATCTGGTTCTCACCAACAGATGGCAGTAAAGAGGTGGGGTCTCAATCTCACAAAACGATATATCAAAAAACAGAAACACACCCACCCACACACACACACACACACACACACACACACACACACACACACACACACACACACACACACACACACACACACACACACACACACACACACACACACACACACACACACACACACACACACACACACACACACACACACACACACACACACACAACTCAAATCAGTGGACCTAAGAAGAAACTGTGTGTCCACAGCCGCTCAGTGTTGGTCAATAATAGTGATAATAATAGTTCTGAGAGATTATCCCTGGTGCCTCCATCCAGATCTCCCTCACTGCCTGCCTCCCTCCTCCTCCTCTTCACTCTCTCCTCAGGCTAAAGCAGTCAGCATTACTTCAAAAAGGGAAAAGAAGCTCGGTTAGGCCGATGCGATTGGCCTTTTTGGCACTCCACGTACTGCCCAGATGTTCTACCTTTGCTGAAAGAATCTGTAATAATCTCGGATGAGCGCAGTGAAGTGTTCCCGGAGACATCCGGAGGGAACGCTCTGTTTGGACACCGTTCTCTCCCAGCATTTCATACCGATCGGATCTCTCTTGAATCAATAAACCAATTTCCTCCAGCATATCTCCTGGCTGCCAGAGTACCACACGCGAATGCACTCTTGGCATTAAAGAGAAGGAACATTCGGTGTGTCTCCACAGGTGGCAGGCCAGGTGACGATGATGATGATGACGACGACAACCACATGGATCTGTTCTGATTAGGGAACAGCACACGATGTTCCCAATCTGTATCCGGGGGGTCCAGAACAAGAACCGGGGTGTGTGATCAATATTACATTTCTTCTTGCTAAGAAATATTTGTCACTCACTATTTGTCACAACTTATTGTGCTTTTACCTGAGCACTGGTTCGGCTTTTGGAGACTTGTTGTTAGGAAGGAAATGCACTCATGACTTCTGGTGACTAGTAGTAGTTATTTTGCCTACTTATGTAGAATGACCTTATTGTAAGTTTCGCTAGGACAAAACAACACCTGCTAAATGTATGTGACGTAATGTAATGTCTATATGCTACTGTGTGCGGCTGTGGGGTTCCTCTACCGTCTCTGTTGGTGTCCATCTGCCTGAAGATCTTCTCCGTTCGCTTCTCGGGGGTCGACTCGTCGTCGGGCATCTTCATGACGGACGACACCATCTTATAAATGGCCTGCAAGGGGACACACACATGAACACGTACCGTTAAGCGTGAACACACACACACACACACACACACACACACACACACACACACACACACACACACACACACACACACACACACACACACACACACACACACACACACACACACACACACACACACACACACACACACACACACACACACACACACACACACACACACACAGTGAAAAAAAAAAAAAAAACCATCTGTATGTTATATTGTCCATCTACATTGTACAGCCAGCCTTTCACGGCGCCGATTGTTCCCCGTCTACCTCTTGACATAACCAAGGCTACAACAGCATCACCTATACCTGGTGGCGTCTGGGAACGCATTCAACGACGCAACTTCCACTCAAGAAAGAACCGAGAGGGAAGAAGCGCACGTCTCTGGAGAGACAGCGTGACGATGTTCCCGTCAGCCGCCACGACTTTTTGCCGGGCCACCTTTTTAAATGTCAGGCCGCCGTGTGCGTTGCCCGGCGTCACCTCCTCCCGTACGCACACGTCCCCCCGCAACAACCCAAAAACTGCTGTTTGTTATTATTTTCCGATCTGGGCCCTCTCCGGACCTCGCCTCCTCCTCCCGCTGCTGCTGCTGCTGCTCCCACGCTGGCATTCATCTCTTGTTTCCCACAGGGATGCAAAAGTCATCCCTTTCAGCGCGGTGTGTTGTCGTGTGTTGTCGTGCGCGCTCGCTCTCTCTCTCTCTCTCTCTCTCTCTCTCTCTCTCTCTCTCTCTCTCTCTCTCTCTCTCTCTCTCTCTCTCTCTCTCTCTCTCTCTCTCTCTCTCTCTCTCTCTCTCTCTCTCTCTCTCTCTCTCTCTCTCTCTCTCTCTCTCTCTCTCTCTCTCTCTCTCTCTCTCTCTCTCTCTCTCTCTCTCTCCTCTCTCCTCGTTACGCCCACGCACACTGAAGCTCATATATTTTGCCATAGGTTTTTTCTTTTCTTTTTCTAAAGCATCTGAATAATTTCACAGCATAGTGAAGGTTTGGAGTATTGACTAACTCAATTGGTAATAAGAGTCTACCTCCAGCAAAGAAGAAACTACCCATTTTGGCACACACACACACACACACACACACACACACACACACACACACACACACACACACACACACACACACACACACACACACACACACACACACACACACACACACACACACACACACACACACACACACACACACAAAAAGCATCTGTATGTTATATTGTCCATCTACATTGTACAGCCAGCCTTTCACGGCGCCGATTGTTCCCCGTCTACCTCTTGACATAACCAAGGCTACAACAGCATCACCTATACCTGGTGGCGTCTGGGAACGCATTCAACGACGCAACTTCCACTCAAGAAAGAACCGAGAGGGAAGAAGCGCACGTCTCTGGAGAGACAGCGTGACGATGTTCCCGTCAGCCGCCACGACTTTTTGCCGGGCCACCTTTTTAAATGTCAGGCCGCCGTGTGCGTTGCCCGGCGTCACCTCCTCCCGTACGCACACGTCCCCCCGCAACAACCCAAAAACTGCTGTTTGTTATTATTTTCCGGTCTGGGCCCTCTCCGGACCTCGCCTCCTCCTCCCGCTGCTGCTGCTGCTGCTCCCACGCTGGCATTCATCTCTTGTTTCCCACAGGGATGCAAAAGTCATCCCTTTCAGCGCGGTGTGTTGTCGTGTGTCGTCGTGCGCTCGCTCGCGCTCTCTCTCTCTCTCTCTCTCTCTCTCTCTCTCTCTCTCTCTCTCTCTCTCTCTCTCTCTCTCTCTCTCTCTCTCTCTCTCTCTCTCTCTCTCTCTCTCTCTCTCTCTCTCTCTCTCTCTCTCTCTCTCTCTCTCTCTCTCTCTCTCTCTCTCTCTCTCTCTCTCTCTCTCTCTCTCTCTCCTCTCCTCTCTCCTCTTCCCTCTCTCGTTGTTACGCCCACGCACACTGAAGCTCATATATTTTGCCATAGGTTTTTTCTTTTCTTTTTCTAAAGCATCTGAATAATTTCACAGCATAGTGAAGGTTTGGAGTATTGACTAACTCAATTGGTAATAAGAGTCTACCTCCAGCAAAGAAGAAACTACCCATTTTGGTGCACACACACACACACACACACACACACACACACACACACACACACACACACACACACACACACACACACACACACACACACACACACACACACACACACACACACACACACACACACACACACACACACACACACACACACACACAGCCTACAATCGATACACACACTGTTCACTTCATGATGGAACAGACACCTCGTAAGCTCCTCATAAGTACCCCTTTATCCACTTGCAACACACAGAGAGAGACCGCCTGTTGACAGCCTCGCATCGCTGTCCCTTTAATGCTTTTCCCGCCGCTTTTGTCAACGGACAGACGGAGATGTGGCGTCCGCCTCCGTCTACTGCGGAGAGACGTGAAAGGTGTGGGGGAGGGGGCTGAATCAGTGCTACCTGAGGGAGGGTTGGAGGCCTGGAACATGTGTAATGGCAAAATGCATAACGGGTAACAATGAGTTGGACTGAATGGGGCTTCCAGAAAAGGGCTCCGTTGGAGAGGGCTAAACTCCATCCGTCTTGGCGAACAAGTCGTTTCTGCTTGTTTTGCCAGAAGAGGACGGATCTCTGCATGTCTAACCGGGACAATAGTGCTATTCCCAGCGTGGGTCTGGACCGCTGAGTGACAGAGGGGTGTCTTCCTGAGGACTATTTTAGTGCAGGAGGAACCTGTTCCTTTCTGTTTGTCTTGGCTTCTCCTTGTTGTTCCCGGCAAAACATATGAGACTGTTGAGCACCGCCGGGTGTGTGTGTGTGCATGTGTGTGTACGAGCGCGCGCACGCACGCACACACACACACACACACACACACACACACACACACACACACACACACACACACACACACACACACACACACACACACACACACACACACACACACACACACACACACACACACACACACACACACACACACACACACACACACACACACACACACACACTTCCTCCCATCCAACCGCACAGTAAACACCCTCCTCTTCCTACACACATCTGTTCTTTCTCTTTCTGCCATTTCCTTCCTTCCTTCCTTCCTTCCTTCTCCTTTCCCTTCCTTCCCTCCCTGCATGCATGCAAAGTCCTACTTTCTCCCCCATTGAGGGGGAGACAGTGTTCCGGTACTACCAGACGGCGGGTCCCTCCCATGCCGGGCTCCTCCTTCTGTTGAATGAGCCCACTGGCCAACGGTTAAAGACGCTTCTTCTGACGCACCAGAGAGCAGCGCTGAGCTGAACGGGGACAAAACTAATTGCCGTCTCAGCTGAAGACGGAAATAGAAAGGAGTGGGAAGGAACACGCACACATGCAGACGCACACACTGGCACGCACACACACACACACACACACACACACACACACACACACACAAAATAGTGTTTGTATCCAGCACACTTTGACAGGAAATGCCACTCTTGTATCCCTTTCCCTCCCCTGTTCTCTCTTTCAGGGGTGACTTCGACTCCATCATCATCCAGTTCCCATAACGTCCCTCCTCTCAGCCTTCTAACCCTACTGCAGGTGAGTCTACTGCAGGTGAGTCTACAGCAGGTGAGTCTACTGCAGGTGAGTCTACTGCAGGTGAGTCTACTGCAGGTGAGTCTACTGCAGGTGAGTCTACTGCAGGTCAGCCTACTGCAGGTGAGTCTACTGCAGGTCAGCCTACTGCAGGTGAGTCTACTGCAGGTGAGTCTACTGCAGGTCAGCCTACTGCAGGTGAGTCCACTGCAGGTCAGCCTACTGCAGGTGAGTCTACAGCAGGTGAGTCTACTGCAGGTGAGTCTACTGCAGGTGAGTCTACTGCAGGTGAGTCTACTGCAGGTCAGCTTACTGCAGGTGAGTCCACTGCAGGTCAGCCTACTGCAGGTGAGTCTACAGCAGGTCAGCTTACTGCAGGTGAGTCTACAGCAGGTACGCCTGCTGCAGATTAGTATACTGCAGGTCAGCCTGCAGCAGGTTTGTAGGTAGGTCAACTGCAGTTTAGCAGGTGAGTCTACTGCAGGTAAGCGACTGCAGGTGGGCCTACTGCAGGTTAGCCTTCCACAGGTTAATAGGTAAACCTAGTGCAGGTTACTAGGTGAGTCTACTGCAGGTTAGTAGGTTAACATACTGCAGGTTAGTAGGTTAACCTAGTGCAGGTTAGTAGGTTAACCTACTGCAGGTTAGTAGGTTAACCTAGTGCAGGTTAGTAGGTTAACCTAGTGCAGGTTAGTAGGTTAACCTAGTGCAGGTTAGTAGGTTAACCTACTGCAGGTTAGTAGGTTAACCTACTGCAGGTTAGTGGGTGAGTTGACTGCAGGTGGGCCACCTAAAGAGACTCCCTGTGCATTTAGATACACAACAGAACAACCATGTGTTCAAACAGCTGTATCTTTGAATGAACAATTTGCTGTTGCTCTTGTATCTAAACACTTAACACATCTGTTAAGGTATAAGAGTCATGTTTTCCAAAGTAAATGGAGGATTTAGACTTATGTTATTTCCAGGGTTACTATGTTTGTAATACTTTCAGAACAAAAAGCTAAGAAAATAACACTTTCTTATAACGACTGCTTACAACAGACTGGGGTTGTGACTAATTGGAGAACCTCTAGCATTACCCCTCGCTGACAAAACTTGAGATTAGTTAACTAATGCATTTCTCAAATGCACCATGTATATATGTATATTCTATGTTTATAAATATGTTTATATAGGGGCGGCAGTAGCTCGGTCAGCAGGGACTTGGCTTGGGTCCCCGGTTCAAGTCCCCGAAACACCTGGGCACTGCCGAGGCGCCCCTAAGCAAGGCACCAGACCCCTACACTGCTCCCCGGGCGCTTTATATATAACCAATAGCTGCCCACTGCTCCTTATACTAGGATGGGTTAAATGCAGAGAAACACATTTCACTGTGTGTGTGTGCATGCATGTGACCAATAAATAAGATTCAATCCTCCAGATTTTGATTTAGATTTACAATAGGATAGTGTGTTTGTTCAAATAAGCTTAGCTTTGCTCCAATCTGGTATTACAATCCTAAACGGAATATTAACCCACCTTCTGTCAAAATAAATCCTGAGCTACTTTTAAACAATAGTATAATATTGAAACCCAAGAGAAAAGTTAATTTTTCCACACGGCAAGCTTTTTTCCCCCAACTCATCATCGGGGCTTATGTACTTAAGTAGCAGTCTGGCGTACTGCTATATCCATACACAATCTAAATGCCCCTCTTATCTGCTGCCATTTCAAATCCGGGCATTAAGTCACTGACTTCATCACTCTGTACTAGGCTCCAGTTATTAGTCAGACGAAGACTCCCGTTTCTCCAAGACTCTCTAGCTCATCTTCCTCCTGCGGTGCTGGTGGAGGATGCACAGGATGAATCGTTGCACTTATAGGCCGGCATATGGTCTCATACAGAGTGTTATGGATACAGTTATGATGCCGTTTATGTGCCGGTGTCTCATACATATGTGCATGGATGTCGTTACACGCCTCTGTGTGCTTCTGTGTGTGTGTGTGTGTGTGTGTGTCGCCTGATAGAAAATGACTCAGGGCTACCCTAGCAGCAGAACCAACACTGCATTCGTCACAAGACCGTTTATTCTTGGCTACTTTCATTCATTCACGGCGGTTGGGTCAATGGGAAGCTTGGTAATAACTACAGTGTGTCAGAAGAGATGGTCATCAGAGGACAACCTTCACGGGGCAGAATGATATTTTCTGAATCATTTTTATGAGAGCCTATGGTGACGCCGGCCCTCACTAGCACCACCGTGGCCTCCATTTCTCTGGTTAACACGCAGCAGAGTAAGTCAACCATGTGCAACACGTTCTCATGTGTTGTGATCGGTTAAGTAACTGACATTGTCTATGCTAGACTATGGACAAGCCACCCCTACTCCATAAGTGCACTCACCAAATGGAGAGTACTCGATTGCTCTGTACAACCAGAGGTGTTTTGTACATCACAAAAGTACACCATCCTGCTCTATTAAAATGCAAAACATCTCTGAAACTAGACAAATAAACCGTGCGATAGCAATTTAGACTCAAACTGGAGGACACCACTTCAAACAGAGTTGGCTGATACACACAAAGGTTGCTATTAGAGGGTTTCCATGCATCTGAATGAAATGAAAACAACTTGGGATGGTGATGGAGGGATGGTGAACAGTAAAACAAATCGAATAAAGCAGGTATGCCAGATGTATGCCAGAAACTTCAATGACATGTTTGTGGAACATTAATAGTACCGCCCTACAGAGGGCGCTATAGTGTCTTCGCCCATAGTTGATTGATCAGCCACTTTCATATAAACAACAATGGCGGACACTTACGGACCTGTAGATCCTAAACGCAGACCACACAAAATACACCAAAAAAAAAAAGTGTATTATCACACAATATCACAATTATAACAGAATCGCAATATTTACAGAAGCACAAGACATATCGCTTCAGAACTCCAAGATCCTTACTGGTACTATCGTATTGTGAGGTCCCCTGCCAACACTAATGAACACTATTTGACCGGAAGCACCCCCCTAGTCCCGCTCACTCACTCACTATGTGGCTCAGTCACCCACCTGCACGATCTCCAGCATCTCCGCCTTGCTGATGTAGCCGTTGCCGTCCAGGTCGTACATGCTGAACGCCCACTTCAGCTTCTGCTCCAGCTTGCCGCGGGACGTGACGCTCAGCGCGATGATGAACTCCCGGAAGTCTATCGTGCCGTCGCCGTTGGCGTCGAACGTGCGGAACACGTGCTCGGCGAACTTGGAGGCGTCGCCGTACGGGAAGAAGTTGCCGTAGATCTTCTTGAACTCCTCCATGGACAGGTTGCCACTAGGGCAGTCCCGCAGGAAGCCCTTGTACCACTCCTGGATCTCGTGCTCGGTGAAGTCCGTGCTCTCCAGCAGGTCCTGCATCACCTCGGGCCGCAGCTTGCTGTTCTGCTTCCCCATGTCGGTGCCCTGCGCTGGTCGGTCGGTCGGCTTGCAGCTGGGAGGGAGGGAGGAGAGGAGTGGTCGTGTTAGAATGAGACGGAAAACAATATCTGAACTAGAACGTTTCTCAGGAATACAAATTGCCCATCCAGGTAAAGTTTCCTCTATAAATTGTTTTATTGTGGTTAGCTTACCGTGCGAAAATTACACAGCTATAACTTCTTCTGCAACATCTCAAGCCACGAGAGGTTGCTAATGGAAAACCCTACATAGTGCAGGTTTAAAGTGCACTTAAGATTAACTATTAATCAAACAGTTATTACACCACCTATCCTTGTGAGTGTTGAAGTACACTCCAACCCAACGGCCTATATTTAACATCTTCAGACAACCTCAAACAACGGATGTTCCATTGCATAGATAAAAGAGGTACACAACTTTCTCAGACCTTTATGACATTAAATCTGAAACAATCATGTGCTCCTCCCGATTTCCATTTTCCATACGTCACTTAGCGCCGTATGAGTACCGTGGATTTAAGTAGTCTACGAACACACTTCTGTGCACTTACAGGTTTCAGATGCCGACAGCCGAGTGTTGTCACGAACAGAAATCACTCGAGAAAATGTTTAGACAATTTTTAGACAATCATAGCGTAGCCCTGATTGCGTCGTTGAACTGTATACACTTGAAAAGACACAAGCACGCATCGCAATCCCTCAGAGATGAATATCTCTGGTTAAATACCAGCACTGACGCCGGCGTGAGTCTTATCCCACGTCAATGTATATTCTATATGACGCTAAAACCATTAAGGGCCCATAAAGGCTCCCCATCCCATCCCATAAAACACAGCCTGGTAGCCAGCTGTCAGGACGAGCCCTTTCCTTTCACGGGTGTTCTTGAGCCACACGTGTGTGTGTGTGTGTGAGTCTGGTCGGGGGGGGGGTCATCTGGATCAGAGACAGGCTTCGATGAGCCGGATCTTTGGGCAGTTGTAAAACTCTTCAAACAACCGTCTCCTCTTGGCGTACTTCACTAGAGCACACTGTTTTGACATGTTGTTGCTATGGGACAGGTTGACACATACAGTACAGTGTGTGTGTACCCGGTTGAAATGGCCAAATGGAAACACTGGTCGGTTCACTCACTCAGAGATGCATAACATTTAACGTTTATACATTTATAAAACATATTTTTTTTATTTTGGGGCGGTATAGTATAGCTCAGGAGGTAGAGCGGTCGCCTCACAACCGGAAGGTTGCTGGTTCGATCCCCCGGCTCCTCCTAGCAAAACCTGTCGAGGTGTCCTTGAGCAAGACACCCTAACCCTAACTGCTCCTGACGCACTGGCTGTCTCCTTGATGGCTGACTCCGCCGTCGGTGGTTGAATGTGTGTATGAATGGGTGAATGTGATGCTTGACTTGTAAAACGCTTTGGATAAAAGAGCGGTGTCAAAAAGCATCCACTAACATTACGCACACGCTCTTGAAAAGCTGTATATAAATGCAATGTATTATTATATATATATATATATATATAAATAAAGTGGGGGCAGGTTACATTTGGGTGCTTGACTCCTAGCCAAACGATCCTGGGTTTGTTGCCCAATGTCTGCAGGCATTCTTGAGCACCCCCCTGACCAGCTCCTTACTGCCATCCATGTATGTACAAAACATAACAAATCAAAAAAGCAAATCGCTGAATATGGCAAAAATAGTAAGCAGTACATGAAAGACGGACAGGGAGGAGTCTCTGATCATCCTGTTAGGAGACGTCAGGGGAGGCACCTTCGCCTGCCCTCAGCCTTCTCAGCTCTGCTAATTGGGCTGCTGTTTCTGCCATTGTGATTTTCTAATTGTAAGGGGGGGGGGGGAGAGAGAGAGAGAGAGAGAGAGAGAGAGAGAGAGAGAGAGAGAGAGAGAGAGAGAGAGAGAGAGAGAGAGAGAGAGAGAGAGAGAGAGAGAGAGAGAGAGAGAGAGAGAGAGAGAGAGAGAGAGAGAGAGAGAGAGAGAGAGAGAGAGAGAGAGAGAGAGAGAGGTGCTTTGCCCTCTAACATAGATCTCATTACCGTTTGTCATAGAAGAGATTATCCTCCTATTGTGTGCACAAAAAACGTATGCCCTCTCTATTCACAACGCTCTATAGCACGACTGAAATAAATAGTATAATATCACGCAAATCATTTAAGTCACTTGAGGATTAGTCATGTCTTATACTAAAGGTGATTTAGGGGATACATAATACGTCGGTGTTTACATGTGTTTTGTAGCTGGCTCTGTGTATCCTCTCAGACGTAAATTGTAGTGTTTGTTCATACGACCTGGACCCTGTACCCTATTTGTCTTTAGTTTAGCTTTCTGGTTCATCTTGGATCCAGCAATCCCACTCTGGTATAGCAGAACTTCTGGGACGAGACAACACAGAGCCTTGGCTGGAACTTGCAGTAAAAACAGCAAGGGGCGGAGTTACGCCTTGTTTCCGTTTGCTTACAGAGATATTCTACTGAAGAAATTAGAATGAAGAAAACGTATTTGCCTGAGCGGATGCAGCGTTCAGCGTAAGTGGATTTTAAGAAGTGGATTTCTACAGTGGCAGTCGATTTTGAAACCTTTCACAGACACTTTTACAACATAATTGGGCGAAACAATTATGGAGCAAAAAAAAGCGTGAAACGTGAGCTTGTATGCCATCAGACTTTAGACATTCATCTTAAGTCTCACTTCTGATTGATAGCGAGCAAGCCGTGCATTAAAATGTAGGTATGATGTAAGAGCTATTTTGAGTGTAATTTGAGTGTCACAGAGGAACAGAGCTGCGAGGGAGGGAGGAAACACTCTTGAATCTTACCTGCAGCTTTAAAATACAAAAAAAACCAGCATACATAACTGCAGATAAAGAAAAATGAAACAAGAACAAGATCAGAAAAGGTCCTCTTGTACTCCAGGTGCAATAAAGACCAGAGAGAGAGAGACGACAGACCTGTGATGACCTCCGGGGACCAGCTATAGGCCATCATTTCACCAGCTGAGCTTAAGGCAACATGGTCCGACATGCAACATAATTTAGATGAGACTAGATTACTGTCAAACTATCTATCCCGTGTTTCTCTGCGTAATCGAAACACCAGCGCCGCAGCGCTGCGCTGCCCAGCGTTGTTGACGATACGGAAAAAGGGAAATATTAGAGGAGGTTTGGTACGACTTTTGGTACGACTGGGTTTCTTTGGACCGTACCGTCCGTGAACGCAACGTCCATCCATCCATCCATCCATCCATCCATCCATCTTCTCCCGCTTATCCGTAATCGGGTCGCGGAGGTAGTAGCTTCAGCAGGGGACTCCAAACTTCCCTCTCCCTGGCAACATGGACTAGCTCTGACTGGGGGATCCTGAGGCGTTCCCAGGCCAGTGTGGAGATGTAATCACCCCACCTGTACCTCGGTCTGCCCCGTGGTCTCTTCCCAGTTGGATGTGCCTGGAAAACCTCCCTCGGGAGGCGACCAGGAAGCATCCTTACTAGATGCCCGAATCACCTCAACTGGCTCCTTTCTACGCGAAGGAGCAGCGGCTCTACTCCGAGTCTCTCACGAGTGACTGAGTTTCTCACCCTATCCCTCAGGGAGATACCAGCCACCCTCCTGAGGAAACTAATTTTGGCCACTTGTATTCGCGATCTCGTCCTTTCGGTCATTACCCATTGTTCATGACCATAGGTGAGGGTAGGAACGAAGACTGATCGGTAGATCGAGAGCTTTGCCTTCTGGCTCAGCTCTCTTTTGGTTACAACGGTGCGCCAAAGTGCACCCAATACCGCTCCCGCTGCACCTATTCTCCTGTCAATCTCACGCTCCATCCTCCCCTCACTCGAGAACAAGACCCCATGCGTCCATGAACGCAATGTACCAGCTTCAAATCTGTGAGTCACACCGATAACGTGAGGACGAGATGACAAAGAAAATTGGTTAATTGAGTTGAGCTGTAATTGGCATGGCTCGTTCAAGCTGGGTAAGGCCATTTGTAAGTAGTATTGTTCGTCAAATGTCCCCACGCAGCAACACGCTTGCACACTTCCAACAGTTCCGACCTTCCATCACGAAGGAGAGAGAGAGACGTGGGTTGAAAAAAACCCCTCAAGACCAACGGAGGCTGCCTGGAACGCATGAAATGAATATAACTTTATTTTTAATATTAAATCTTAAGCATAAAGTCAGGACCGAAAGTAAATCACAGAGCTGTGTCGTCGGCTCTTCATACATTGCGTTGGGCTCGGCCCGGTCCGGAATCAGACGGCAATACCGAAGCTGTCCAAACACACAGTGACCGATTCATATTTCCCCTTCAGAAACCCGCCGAAGCGGTATAAATCCATTCCTTGTTAACACGTAGCTGTCTTGGACGCGCGCACGCACGCGCACACGCACACGCACGCACACGCACACACACACACACACACACACACACACACACACACACACACAGTCATTTGTGGTAAATAAACACGCACTCCCACCCACCCACACACAGGCGTGCTCAGTCTCATCTCCGAGGCTTGACACTTCCTTTCCCTTTGTTCCCTTTTTTTATTCCCTTCCAGAAGCGTCTCCTTCTGCTTTACAAAAATGTTCGAAATCAACAAACTAAGACAAAACTGAAAGACACCTCGTGTGCAGCTCCCCCCACCCCCGCCCCCCTCCATTTTACCCTCACCCTTTCATCCCCGTTCTTCTCGCAGCTCGCGACGACACGTTCGCACTCGATTCAAAGACCCTGAAACGAGAGTTACCATGGAAACCGTCTGCAAAAAAAAATAAAAGGGACTCTCTCTTCTGGTCCATTGATAAGCTCTGTGGCGCAGAGCGCACTTTGAAGAAGAGCATGTTCGCCAGCATGGCGGTGCTATGTTCACGGGGGGCGGGATATACTCGGGATACGCCATGTGTACACCTCATGGGCCACCTTGCATATACATCATCATCATCGTTGTTGTTGTTGTTGTTGCTGCTGCCGGTCGTTCTCGTGCAAAGAAAAATCAACCTCCCGTAGGTTTTGCTCCTGGAAGACATCCCCTGAACGTCGGTGAAACCCTTCCATGGCTGCGCAGTAACGCCGGCGGTCTGGACTCTGAAATCTTCCTACACTGCACATAAAATGCTTTTTGCACCATTCGCCATATGTATATACTGTATCATCCATCATAGACTTTTATGTGTATTGTGTATAGAATTGTTATAGTATAGTGTTGTTCATAGTCTATTGTTAAGTATGTAGTGTTGTTTATAGTATAGTATTGTATAGTGTAGTATTGCATAGTTTAGTATAGCATAGCACAGTATTGTTGATACTACGGGAGGGAATGGGGAGAAAGCATTCCATTGTACTTGTTGCACATGGCAAACAAAAAAAACCTCTTGAATGGTGAACATATTGCGGGGGAATGATCCCACATCCCCGGACGTGCTCCTTCCCCCTCGCCCAGACACTCGTGGATTTCATTACGAGCACGGCCCAGGATTAGTTTTTTTCCCCCGATGTGTCTGTGCTTTGCGATAGGAGATTTAACATCACAGCTGGCACAGCTAATCCGACGAGGGTTCATAAAACCCACAGCACAGTGGGTACAGCCGTGCTGCTGCTGTGTCGTCACCCCCCCCCCGAGCATCCACGAGCAGCAGGGTTCAACGCTAACATTTAATGTCTACTGGACCTCACGCATCCAAAGTTGTAATTATCAGCGTTCAGCAAACACAAACCCAAATACTTTTGTTATTTGCATGTTGAGGCGGTCAAGCAAACACAAACACGACAGACTTCCCCCCCCCCTCTCCCGCTGACTGCTATCTCAGTATCGTCTCCTTGTTCCCTCGTCTCCTTGTTCCCTCCAGCAGATCAAGCGGTATTTGTTTATCTGCCGTCACAATGTTAATAATATCAGGGCGCGCCAATGACAGACAGCTGGTGCAGTCATTGGCGCGTGTCATTTTGCTTTGTGCCAAGGAAGGATTTAGATTCTGATTGTATAATGGGGAGGATTAAGATTGTATAACGCACATTTTTTTTGGGGGTTATAAACTGTCTCCGATCGGGGGAAGTGAGGCTGACTCCCAGGGCACATCGGGCGCCATGTATACAAGGTAGTAGCCATCAGGCTACAAGAGGGTAACACAGCGCTGCCTCGGCCAGCCTCACAGAGGCCCTCGGTCGGCACAGTCCTCCACATTCCTGCAGTGCGATGGGGGGGGGGGGGGGGGCTCCAGCAGTGGGGATGCGATCCTTCCTCCTCTCGCAGACATAAGAGTGAGGAGGAGAATCTTGGCTCCCGACGCGGAAGACTAAAAATAGGCTTGCGCTTGTCCTGGCGTAGCGCAGTGCTTCTCTACATCGGAATACAAAAATTGCAGCAAAAAATAATAAAATAAAAGTGCATTTGAACAAAGGGGCCGTGATGGAAAGACACGGGGGGGGGGGGGAGAAACATAACACCAGTTGTGTGTGTGTGTGTGTGTGTGTGTGTGTGTGTGTGTGTGTGTGTGTGTGTGTGTGTGTGTGTGTGTGTGAGAGAGAAAGGAGAAAGGGTTTGTGCTGTTGTCTTCTCTTTTGTGCGTGTGTGTGTGTGTGTGTGTGTGGTGTGTGTGTGTGTGTGTGGTGTGTGTGTGTGTGTGTGTGTGTGTGTGTGTGTGTGTGTGTGTGGTGTGTGTGTGTGTGTGTGTGGAATCCGTCCTCCTATTAGTATTCTTTGTGTGGCGCAGCTTGGCTGGTGTCTATTGTCTCCATAAGAATGGAGCCCAGGGACTACAAAAGACCAACAAAAAATGGACTACAAAACAAACAGAGCAGTGGACCAAGGATGAAAGAAAAAAGAAAGAAAGATTTAAAGAAAAAAGGAAATAATTATTTTTACTATATATTACTATAAGAGAAAAAAATAAAGAATTAAATAAAGAATGAAAGAAAGACAGAAAGAAAGAATGAAAGAAAGAGAAAGAAAGAATGAAAGACAGAAAGAAAGAATGAATGAAAGAGAAAGAAAGAATTAAAGGAAGACAGAATTATAGACTGAATAAATGAAAGAAAGAAAGACGGAAAGAAGAAAGAAAGAAAGAAAGAAAGAAAGAAAGCCCCAGATACAATAGAAAATAGTGGAGACGTCCGTGAATGCCCAACGTCTGGGCGGCTAAGCAGGGTCCATGGCCACACTGCACCGGCCCTGGTCCTCACAGACCCCTCTTCACACATCAACCAGCCCAGCGCTCCCCAATAGACTAACAAGAAGACATCAACAGAAAGAGCCCAGAGCCCAGAGCCGTGTTTCCATAGAAACCTCCAGCAGAAGGTGTTTATTTTGGTTGTCTGTATGTTATTATGGTCTGCTGTTCTTCGCCATATGAGCCTACTTGGTGGTATTTGGTGTTATTTAGCAAGATGTTTTGGTACATTTTTCAAGGATATATGTCGGGGGCCTTTTGCCTTTACGCACAGGAGAGTTGAGATTGACAGGAAAGTGGATGGATAGAGAGGGAATGACACGTAGCAAAGGACCACAGGCTGGCATCAAACCAGGGTCGCTACAAGGCGTCCTCACCTATGTGGATGACGGCCTAACGGGATGAGCTACCAAGCAGTCCATTTGCAAGGTCTATTTGAAATATTCAGCACATGCATCTTTATTTTTACAACTGCCCTGCGTATGATCTCTTCGTTAGGTAACCATGGCAACAGAGGCGAGGATAGGACGAGGGCCTGTAACGGAGCGTGACGATCCTTTCGAGACCGATGAACCACTGAATTGATACCTAAAATTCCGTTAGACTCGTCTCTCTTTTTCTCTCTCTCTCTCTCTCTCTCTCTCTCTGTCCCCAAACAACGTTCCGCATCGTCGGCGTGAGTGTTTTTATAATCCGACCTAGTCCGACCGGCTGTGATCCAACTTCAATAAGACTTTGGGAGTAGGATGTCCTGCGTGATTAATCCCCTTGAAGTAGCAATTTCCGATAAATGCTCTGCATGTTATCTTTTCCATGTTACCGAGGCGAGTGTGTCAGCTATTTTCGGTGGATGTATGTGAGAACGGCCCTGGATGTCTTCCTGTGTGGAGTCGGTGCTCGTCCAACCCCCTCCGTCCCTTTTGGTCCAACAGGATGTGACCCGGGTTGGACTCTCGGGGTCGTGACTAATTTGTTTGGCTCCACGTCTGTCTCGCTCACTCCAGGGTGGGCGGAGCCTCTGCCGGGCCTAGGAACGGATCATTGGACAACGCTTATTGGAAGGACCGCTAACCGCCATCTCCCCCCACCCCACCCCACCCCACCCCACAACCAGGGGCCACAGGGGCCAGGCAGTGGAAAATAGAATAGCAACAAAAAGAGATGGAGACATATCTTCCTCTCCGCCCTCGAAGATGGGGCGGAGGTAATGTTTTGTTCTTTGTGTTCCGTTTGTTTGTTTGTCTGTTGGCAAGACAACTCAAAAAGTGATGTACTAGATTGGACAAACTTGGGGATCCGGATCCTTTTTGGTATGGCGGAGGTATGCGCTCTACTGAGGGCCTTCTAGTTGTGTGTGTGTTGTTGTAACCATACTGTACTTCGGATTAGGGCATCGGTCACAGCAGGATCGATTTACAACTCATCTGCCAAACTACCGCACTGACCTGGCTCCAAATGAGGGAAATCCAGTTTGCTATGAGCTCGGGTTACTAGAATAGGACGTTACGTTGTTTTGTCTGACACCGAGTCAGAGATCTAAGCTTTATTTGGGCTTCACACATGTTTCCGGAGCTGGCCACTTGGTAGGCCTTGGGAGCGGATTTAGGACAATGTCTCTGTTACCAAATAAGTAATTTAAGTAATACGTAAAAAGTAATTTTGTGACTTTACTGGCGAGGCACTCGACCAGCTCCAAGGTGTGTGGGGTTGATGATGATGGTTGCGTCTGAGAGAGGGTTAAGCTTCGCTGGCAATTATGTACCGCCAATAGTACATCTCATTCTGCTGCATTTTATGTCAGTTGAACCACAGGCCACTCGCTCTCTGCTGCCACCCAGTGGTTGGTGGTGTGTGAATCATGGCTGGTGGTGGAGCGAACTGCGCATCTAACCAGAGTCAATGGGTAAAGATAATTGCGCCCCATGGCCGGAAATATGTGTTTATCCAGTAACTTTAGCTACTGGTAGGTCACGGTCAAAGCTATGAACTCATGGTCACAGCTAGAAATAGCGGGAGAAAGAGATGTGACTACTAAATGGAACTAAGCTTGAGCGCAGACTCCAGATCGCAAACAGAACGTTTGTTAATCCTCTGGGGGCCGCCACAAAGCGAACTCTGCATCCTGTGGCCAGAGAGACATTTGGGAACAGGAAATGCTAGTTATCACTCGTCATTCCACTGATCAGCATCGACAAGCAACTTGTTTCCATGTTGAAACTTGTTCGTTTATTTGTCGTTATGGACAGGAAATGAAGTGGGTTGAGAGAGAGAGAGGGAACGATATGTAGGAAAGGACCACAGGCGGGAATCGAACAAGGTTGCTATGGGCCATTTTTGCCTAGGCGGGAGACAGCCTTACACCTCCTCCGCCCCGCCCTGAAACTTAATAGTCCTCCTAATCGTCTTCAGTAGGACTTTCTAGATTGGTGCCATTAGAGCGGCTCGTGCGGCTTCTGCCTTCGCTTTAATATCTCCAAACTGTTCTCAACTTAGCGACAATAGATATTGAAATATCTTACACACACACACAAACACACTTTGGAGGCTTTTGAATGCGTCTCTGTAGAAGAGCGATGACACCTCATTGGTGTGTCCAAGTCTCACTGGGCAGTCTTTCAGTGCCTCAGTTACTCAGTTGTAGCCGTGTGTCCTCCTCACACCACCATCGCTCTAACTTCCTCTCTCTCTCTCTCTCTCTCTCTCTCTCTCTCTCTCTCTCTCTCTCTCTCTCTCTCTCTCTCTCTCTCTCTCTCTCTCTCTCTCTCTCTCTCTCTCTCTCTCTCTCTCTCTCTCTCTCTCTCTCTCTCCTCTCTCTCTCTCTCTCTCTCTCTCTCTCTCTCTCTCTCTCTCCTCTCTCTCTCTCTCTCTCTCTCTCTCTCTCTCTCTCTCATCATCCATCTGCCACCCATTCATCTTTCCTCTTCTTCAGCAGCGATCTCACTTCCCCCCCCCCCCCCCCCCCACCACACACACACATACTCTATTCTCTCCAGTAATCCCACCCGTTCTCCCACATTAAGAACCGTCTCTTGGCCCTGTGGTCGCCGCGACAACACATCCCGAGTCAGGGTTAACATGAGAGACAAATTTGATTGATGCCCTCCCCCCCCAGCCCCAACCCGCTGTGTTCCGCCACAGAGATCAACTCTGAGAAATAAGGGCAATCAACCTCTATGGCTCCAGGCCCACCTTAGGGGAATATTAACATTACACCACAGAGAGAGAGAGAGAGAGAGAGAGAGAGAGAGAGAGAGAGAGAGAGAGAGAGAGAGAGAGAGAGAGAGAGAGAGAGAGAGAGAGAGAGAGAGAGAGAGAGAGAGAGAGAGAGAGAGAGAGAGAGAGAGAGAGAGAGAGAGAATGAGACAGAGCAGAGGGAAGAGAGAGAGAGAGGCACATACACAGAAAGAAACAGATAGAGAGCATGAAAGAGCATGAGAGAGAGAAAGAGAAAGAGAGAGAGAGAGAGAGAGAGCGCATGAGAGAGATAGAGAGCACGAGACAGAGCAGAGGGAAGAGAGAGAGAGAGGCACAGACATAGAGAGCGAGAAAGAGATACATTCTTTTATGAACAGTATCTATATCAAGTCTTCTATCCAAATCTCACCATCCACCACACTCACACCTCTGCCATCTCTGCTCTCGATGCTGCTGTCACTATGATGCTGCACTATTCTCCCTTTAAAATGCTTTTTGCACCTTTCCCCATATGTATATACACCGTTTCATCCATCAGACATATTATTGTTATTTTTACTGTGTACAGTATTGTTATAGTATAGTGTTGTTTAGTGTAGTATATAGTAAAGCGTTTATAGTGTTGTTTGTAGTATAGTAGTAGTATAGAATAGTGTAGTACTGCATCGCATAGTATAGTATTGTTGTTGAAATTCATACTGCGGGAGGGAATGGGGAGTAAGCATTCCATTGTACTTGTTGCACATGGCAAACAAAAACATCGTGAATCTCAGTTTCTTAAAACTGAATAAATGCATGGTACCATGTGCGTCAGAAGACTTGGGGAGCCACACACACAGAAATCACTTAAATATCAGTCGCATTACATTTGACCTTTCGGTTTCCATGACATTTACGGGACTCACTAGGCAAGCAGTAATTGACTTCGCCGTTCACTCAAAAACACCAAAAACACGGTAGCAGCAGCACAAGCTAAACCGTTCACACGTATCGCTCACAGACCATCAGAAACCAGAAAGTGTGAAAGACTTGTGGATAATACCTGTCGTCTGAGGGGGGGGGCGGGGGCGGGGGGGCCCCCGAGGGAATGGGTTTGAGGCCGTATAACCGAGGCCGGAACACACAGACTTGTATGCTCGCCTTGCTAAGAGCATATGTACAACACACTTCTATTTTGGGTGTTTTGTTTAGAACGTGCCTTTGTTATTATTCCCCGTCCAGCTCGCATCACCGCCAGCCCGGGCCAAGAGAGAGCTATTCAAAAGCCCTCGTCATGGGCCGTGCCATGGATCCACTCGCACAGTACACAGGGAACAGGAGTGAGGAGCACAAGGAGATATGAGACACAGCAGTGTTGCTTTCTCCTCTTCCCTCTCCCGCTGATAGCATCGTCATCGATCGCAGCTCCCATTACGCACACACACCCGCACACACACACACACACGCATAATTGAGACGTAATGACCCTAAGTCAATGCTTCAAATGCGGCTGGGCTATAATTCAATATTATGGATTATAAGCTAAGAATATGTACTCGAAATGATGATGACGCCTTTCTACAGATGTAGGATGTGTGCATGTGTCTGTCATACAAGGTGAACTGGAGTGAACAGCTGACTTGATTAGCTTGTTGACAGAACTAAAACCGCTAGAGCAGTGGAGCAACATGATTGGCCAGCTACGCACGTACGTTAGAAACCACACCAGTCATGCATTTCTAGGAATGTCTATTCATTGCAAAGAGCAAATACCGAAAACACGCACGCACGCACGCGCACACACGCACACACACACACACACACACACACACACACACACACACACACACACACACACACACACACACACACACACACACACACACACACACACACACACACACACACACACACACACACACACACACACACACACACACACACACACACACACACACACACACACACACACACAAACAAAAACCCTGGGCACTGCCGAGGTGCTTTTGATCAAATATCTGCCCACTGCTCCTAATTGGTTGGGTTAAATGCAGAACATTTTTGCATGTACATTTATGTGAACAATAAGGAGGATTCAATCCTCCAGATTTAGATTCACACACACACACACACACACACACACACACACACACACACACACACACACACACACACACACACACACACACACACACACACACACACACACACACACACACACACACACACACACACACACACACACACACACACACACACACACACACACACACACACGACACATGAATGAATTGAAATTAATATTCCCGCTGAATAAAACAGTGAGGAAGACGGCGATGAAAAAAGCGTTCAAATATATAGTGTACACATACACAGTATGTGACTACAAATAGTTGAATGAGAACAGTTGAATGGCCCCATAAGGGAGTAGGTTATGAAGGAGTGTGAAGGGACGAGGTCAGCACACCTGCGGAGCCGTACCGCCCCCCCCGCTCACAGACTATAGGTACGTTCAACACCGTAATCAGACTATAAACAGCAAAAGTCAATGTTTAGACATGGGACTTTGACAGCCTCATTACTTATCCCCACTTCTGTATATATCCCCAAAAAACATTACAAAAAAGTGAATGCAATGCATTTATGAAGTATAAATTGAGAATAAATACGGTATACATACACAATACTCAATCCTTCTGGAGTGAACGCCACTTTAACATTAGCCAGACATGGCCTTTTTGCTTCATTTCGCTCATCATAATAACGGTGTTTGTCATTTTCATGACACGCACCAATAAACATATGATGTGATTGCGTGTGTGTGTTTTTTTTTTTTTCTGAAAACATGTGTGCCATATTATATTTCATTTCTAACAGTCTGTGGATTTAATAGTGGCACTCCATGACATCACTTGCGAGTGCGCATTCCTCTGTGAAGTCTAAAAATAAAACATCTGCTTTCCCACTGCTTCCCAAAGCAATGCATGAGAGCCGATCTGTCCAATGTGTGTGCGAGTGTGTGCGAGTGTGTGTGTGTGTGTGTGTGTGTGTGTGTGTGCATGCATGTGTGTGCACGCTTGCACTATGCATGAAACCCTATAGTCACAATGCAACAACAGAGGCAATCCTTTAAGAGTCCTGTCCACCCTGGTGGGGTTAGGGCTCCGTCAGGTCGGGGGGGGGGGGGAACTTCGACCCTGGCATAGAAAAGGCCGATGGGAGGATGACAATGAGTCCGGCTGACCAGCTGTCCTCTCAAACTGCCAGCGACAGGCCCTGCCACCGACAGGCTCTACAAATCTCTCACTCTTACTCTGCTTATCCCCTCCTACCTCCCCATAACCCTAAACCCTTAACCCAGACGCTTCATTCTCCTGGCCTGGATGCATACGGAACACAATACACAGGGGATAAAAGGTTTGAGTCAAGCATCGTGTGAAGAAACACTGCGGGTCCCATGTGTCCGTGTCTGTAATGAACCGCATCCTCGACGGGTTGCGCGTCGACTCGGATGAATAAATATCGAGGCAAAAGTGCGGCCGCCGTACAATATGTGCCACTTATGTGTCCAGTCAAGAATGAACTTTGACGTACCCGGTCGTGGTTTTCCTTCGTAAACAGGGGGGTGGGGGGGGGATGTCTTTCCTTGCTACGCAGTACTCTGTGCTCTGCTTAACATCAGTGACAGCTAGGTGGCCGCCACCTCTCAGACCCTGCTGCTGCTGCTGCTGCTGCTTGAGCTCCTCTATAACCTCAGACGTCGCTGGTTCGATCGACCGTTTTCCCGGCCATTCAAGAGAGGCTTTTCGAAACCATGGGTTTTTGTAACAATTTATGGTTATTACGCAGAGTTATTATGCAGTGCTGAAAAGGAAAGCCCATTGTCGCTCTCAGAAACAGCCATGACAACGACCCTGTGTCGTTAACCCCGTCCCGCGGAACGGACCAATCGAAAGCTTTCAGTTTCCCCCGGGGGGGGGGCGAAAGACGGGAGAAACGCTTAAACTTGAACTGATAGATAGATGTAATCGCTCTTTGTGTGGCGATAGATCCCGTCACTCGTCTCCGAGAGAACCTTCCGCTCGTCACTCCTGTATACCTCGCCGGGTTCAAGTGGAAGTCGTAGACCGAGGCCGAACCTGCAAATCACCTCCTGAAGCACAACTCAAACCTTTTGTTTAGAGAACCCTAAACACATACGAACAAGCCCCAGCCTCCTCGGTCACACTCCCACCAACATAACACAAACCCCAATTAGTCTGCACTGAGTCGGTGCAGGTTGAATGACTGTGGTATTAATAGGTTTGTTTAAAATACAGCGGGGGATGGAATCCTTTACATCAAAAGGCGGGGCGGGACAAACACTTCCCCTCCATACGGAGCAGCAGGCCCTGAAGACGTTCCGGCACTAAGAGCAGCCAGCCGGTCATGTACACCTGATAAAAGAAGAGTCCACACTCAAAACCTTGGAAAACAAAAGTCTCTTTCCCCCCCCCCCCCCCCCTTCGTTCTGCCTCTTTATTGAATACCAGTGAATCCCTGAAAGTAATGCCATCAATCAGGAGTTACGTAAACTGGCTTCGGTTCATTTTCCACTGGGGGTTACATGAGACTCCTCTCACACAGAATAACACCGGATGTTAAAGGGCCATTAACCAGGGTGCACTGCCAGTACAACACACCACAGACTCAAAGCTGTGTATGTGTGTATGTGTGTGTGTGTATGAGCAGTGCTAGGGATAGCTGAGGGAGCTTACTGTAACACACACACACACACACACACACACACACACACACACACACACACACACACACACACACACACACACACACACACACACACACACACACACACACACACACACACACACACACACACACACACACACACACACACACACACACACACACACACACACACCTTCCCTGATGCACTGCTGATAAATACTGTTAACATGCTTACTTCTAATTCACAATCCACAGGCACATTGGCTCAGTGAATTGGCTTTTAAAGCTATTAAAACCCACACATTACTAGATTTCCTATTGCTGTAAATATATAATATATATATATATATATATATATTATATATATATATTAAAAATCACACATAGACACATTCACTAGTGTGCCCACGCAGAAAAGCACACACTTACACACTTGTCCCACCCACACATCCACCCACCTTGAGACTTGGCGCACGCACGCACACGCACACACACACACACACACACACACACACACACACACACACACACACACACACACACACACACACACACACACACACACACACACACACACACACACACACACACACACACACACACACACACACACACACACACACACACACACACACGGCTAGTACAGCACTGCGCTACGTACCGCAGTTTCTTTCTCTGCCATAAGAGCAGAGCAGATAAAACACAATGACAGCCACACAAGCTAATCACCTCCCACACACACATACAGGGTCCTGCTATAGCTCACTGTCACTACTGATCTGCTCCTGCCTGAAGACAGCATGCACACATTACCGCCAGCATCAGAACACACACACACACACATTACTACCAGTATTAGAACACACACACACACACACACACAAATGACCACCAGTATCAGATCACACACACACACACACACACACACACGGTATCAAATCACACACACATTACCACCAGTATCAGAACACACACACACACACACAAATGACCACCAGTATCAGATCACACACACACACACACACACTTACCCTCTCTCACACACACACACACACACATTACCACCAGTATCAGAACACACAAACACACTACCACCAGTATCAGAACACACAAACACACTACCACCAGTATCAGAACACACACACACACACACACACACACACACACACACACACACACACACACACACACACACACACACACACACACACACACACACACACACACACACACACACACACACACACACACACACACACACACACACACACACACACACAGGTGTGTGTAGTGTGGGCCCAGGGGGTGTGGGCCCAGGGGTTCAGAGGCACAGAGCTGGCGTCACACCTCGACACACCGGCTCCAGACCAAACACACGGGACCCGCTCAGACCATGTAGCCCACCGCTGGCCACGGCCAACATCCGTGACGCTGTACACATAAATTGTGGGCAGACTGCATTATTAATACATTAGAGTAACACTCCTGGGATGAGGGCTGGGATGAGTCACCGGTCGGACGCATGTTAAACAAATACATTCTGGTTAACACAAGGATCCCATCGTTCATCGGCAATTAAATGACGACGCAAACGAGGCCAATCAACTTGAATCAGAGTTCATGTGACTTTCCGTGGGTCATTTTGTCAGCCAAACCAAACCAAGTTTCAGATTCAGGGAGCCTGGACCAACGGGCCTAAACAAACTTTGAAGCAAGTGGAACAAGAAAGGCAAAAACACCACAAGGACAACAGCGGAGTACGCTGGCTGGATACTAGACGGGCTGTAACGTTGTGTTTCTCAGGTGGTTTTCCTTACAGCAGATAAGATAAGGTGGTCTGCAGTGCACACAAACGAGGAGCCACGGAAATGATCGCTGGTCGGTGGTGTACACACACACACACACACACACACACACACACACACACACACACACACACACACACACACACACACACACACACACACACACACACACACACACACACACACACACACACACACACACACACACACACACACACACACACACACACACACACACACTACCCTCTCTCACACACACACACACACATTATCCTCTCTCACACACACACACACCGGTATCAAATCACACACACATTACCACCAGTATCAGAACACACACACACACACACAAATGACCACCAGTATCAGATCACACACACACACACACACACTTACCCTCTCTCACACACACACACACACATTACCACCAGTATCAGAACACACAAACACACTACCACCAGTATCAGAACACACAAACACACTACCACCAGTATCAGAACACACACACACACACACACACACACACACACACACACACACACACACACACACACACACACACACACACACACACACACACACACACACACACACACACACACACACACACACACACACACACACACACACACACACACACACACACACACACACACACACACACACACACACAGGTGTGTGTAGTGTGGGCCCAGGGGGTGTGGGCCCAGGGGTTCAGAGGCACAGAGCTGGCGTCACACCTCGACACACCGGCTCCAGACCAAACACACGGGACCCGCTCAGACCATGTAGCCCACCGCTGGCCACGGCCAACATCCGTGACGCTGTACACATAAATTGTGGGCAGACTGCATTATTAATACATTAGAGTAACACTCCTGGGATGAGGGCTGGGATGAGTCACCGGTCGGACGCATGTTAAACAAATACATTCTGGTTAACACAAGGATCCCATCGTTCATCGGCAATTAAATGACGACGCAAACGAGGCCAATCAACTTGAATCAGAGTTCATGTGACTTTCCGTGGGTCATTTTGTCAGCCAAACCAAACCAAGTTTCAGATTCAGGGAGCCTGGACCAACGGGCCTAAACAAACTTTGAAGCAAGTGGAACAAGAAAGGCAAAAACACCACAAGGACAACAGCGGAGTACGCTGGCTGGATACTAGACGGGCTGTAACGTTGTGTTTCTCAGGTGGTTTTCCTTACAGCAGATAAGATAAGGTGGTCTGCAGTGCACACAAACGAGGAGCCACGGAAATGATCGCTGGTCGGTGGCACACACACACACACACACACACACACACACACACACACACACACACACACACACACACACACACACACACACACACACACACACACACACACACACACACACACACACACACACACACACACACACACACACACACACATTACCCTCACTCACACACACACACATTACCCTCTCTCACACACACACATATATTTACCCTCTCTCTCACACACACACATATTTACCCTCTCTCTCACACACACACACACACACACACACACACACACACACACACACACACACACACACACACACACACACACACACACACACACACACACACACACACACACACACACACACACACACACACACACACACACACACACACACACACACACACACACACACGGAAATACAAGCACAACGTAGATGCGTATAAACAATAAGATCGATAAAAGAGGAGACAGACATAAAAACGACGCCCCACCCATTCCCTTTCACCAAGATAGCCTTTTGTGGTTTGTATCCAACTCATTTCCTCACAGGAAGCATGCCATTCCTTTAGATATACACAACTCCATCGCCTTCTTCAGCTAATAGTTGTGTGTGTGTGTGTGTGGGGGGGGGGGGTTGAGGGTTCGCACTTGCAAAGAGCGGAACGACCTGCAGGACGCACTTTAACAGTTCAACTCTCTGGGACTCATCGTGTAATAAGCAGCAGAATATTTTGCGTGACGACGAATGGCGAATGTAGGACCATCGCTGCACATCTGGGGGAAGTTAAAAGACGTGACGTCACACTGATGAGAAACTGTC
>CM051008.1:24262626-24302626 GCA_027704905.1 Muraenolepis orangiensis
AGAGAGGGACACAATTCAGGGCAAAGAGCTGCTATAGGGACACGGTTCAGGGTACAGAGCTGCGGTGGACACAGTTCAGGGTACAGAGCTGCTATAGGGACACAGTTCAGGGTACAGAGCTGCTATAGGGACACAGTTCAGGGTACAGAGCTGCGGTGGACACAGTTCAGGGTACAGAGTGGCGGTGGACACAGTTCAGGGTAGAGAGCTGCTAAGGAGGGACACAGTTCAGGGTAGAGAATTGGTAGGGGGAACACAGTTCAGGGTAGACAACTGCTATAGGGAGGGACACAGTTCAGGGTAGACAACTGCTATAGGGAGGGACACAGTTCAGGTTACACAACTGCTATAGGGAGGGACACAGTTCAGGGTACAGAACTGAGAGGGAGAGACACAGTTCAGGGTAGAGAGCTGCTTGGGAGGTACACAGTTCAGGGTAGACAACTGCTATAGGGAGAGACACAGTTCAGGGTAGAGAACTGCTAAGGAGAGACACAGTTCAGGGTAGAGAACTGCTAAGGAGAGACACAGTTCAGGGTAGAGAGCAGCTAAGGAGAGACAGTTCAGGGTAGAGAGCAGCTAAGGAGGGAAACAGTTCAGGGAAGAGAGCTGTGAGGGAAGGACACAGTTCAGGGAACAAAGCTGCTAGCGACAAAGCTCAGGGTAGAGAGCTCTGTGAGTGAAGTTGGACAGAGTAGCTACTGCCTGCCAGATGGGTAGATACAAGGTAAATTATTTAGACTAAGACATGAGCCATGGAAAAAATAGCTGGCCTTTTGTATTGGCCTACCGCCTCGGTGAGCGTTCCAGTGTATTTGTGTGTGTGCTTGTGCACATGTACGTGTATAACGCGGAGCGTGTGCATGCTGGATGGTAGGACCTGGAAGAGACACTGCAGGGAATGGCTGCTTTCTGCTGAAAACTCAGAAAAGAAAACAAGGACTACTTTCCCCAGACAAGAAAGCTGCTTAAACACTTTCCATTCACAGTTGGAATTTGACTGTTGCTTACACTTCAGTTATGACACTACACTACACATCAAGACATTCCAAGACGACTTGGTTTGTATTTATAAAGATAATTAAAAATATCCAGCTGCAGTCCCAGAGAACAGCCTGGTTTATAGCGATGGTTTCATGTAACCTAATGCGTAAAGTATTCGCTTTGATTCTGAACGCTAAAGGAAAGGTGTGAGGTTCCAAACTGGTTAAGTAGGTATTTTGAAATCTTCAAAAAGTGGCGTTGCCTGAAGTTACTCAACATATTCTGCCCGGATCTAAGTTTTCACGTGAACAAAGAACTGTCTATTAAAACGTGCAGGCCTATTCAGGGGCATTTCCATTAGGGTCGGGCAGAGTAAACGATTTGACTGATTAATCAGCAGCCACGGTGCTTTTATAATCCGCTTGTCTGCCAAGGCCTTTCAAATCACTTTTAATGGAGGCTCCTTAACGGCAGCTTAATAATAACATCCAACATTGATTGAACTAATGGCTACCAAAAAAATTATAATACTAGGGGAGGTATTTTGATCGAATAATGAACGGGAAATGATGCTCATTATTATACAAACCGGTCCCTAAAATGTTTTTGACGTAGAAGAGAGAGCTACCAGCGTACAGTCCGAAGCCAGACACACTCGTGTCTTGGAAATGCTAATGTCAACAACACTGTATATTGAAAGAAGGCAAATCAACACAACGCTCTGTGTGTGTGACGTGTGTGTCAATGGCAGACATCTCCCGAAGTCATCTTAAAACATTGATAAATGATTTAAGTTAAGCAAGCTAACCGCTCATCATAAATTAATGTTTTTTTTAAACATTATTACACGTGCAAGCCACTTGGATAGTTTTCTACTGGCAACGGTCAAAATGCAACAGCTTTGTATCCAAATGTGTGCAGCTAGAGTCGAATACAGGACCAGACCCCGGAGCTCTGAAGTTTCCTTCACTTCAAAGAGCTTCTATGTTGGTCTGGTCTAGTGATGCATTAGATAATAATAGATTATAGGACTAGGAGGTAATACTCTTCCAGGGGGACTTAAGTTGGGCTTTCATTATCCCCTAACCAGACACAGACAGACAGACAGACATCCTCCACCGCTGTAACGGGGAACACTGTTTAGACGCACAACTATCAACCTTGGACAATATTTACGAGTACGATCTTGAATTGTTTCCAGCTCAACTTCGTAAAGAGATGAACTAGTTTAAATCCCCCAAAACGAGACTAAGATGCAAAGTGACGGGCGCACTAAATCCAACCATAACTAAGCCAAATCTATCCAGGTGGAATTTCCCCCAGCGGTTAAGATAAGGCTAAGAGTTTATGTGTTTGTAGGGTTTGTGTTTGAATAGTTTACTAGTCTGGTACTCGAAACGTGAAATGGCGAAAGATAAACTGGAAAAACAATGGTGGTCTCACCTTGGGACCCACATTTACCCATGGTCATTAATATATATTTTTTAAATAGCTTTGTAAACACATACACAATGTTATCATGACCTTATTTTTTAACATTACATAAGCACCGACACACACACACCGACACCCACACCCACACCCACACCCACACACACACACACCGACACCACACCCACACCCACACACACACACAGGCTGTGTGGCTAGTAAATCTGCATATAAAATGACTTATTTTTATTTATTTTTAAACAAACTATAGACATGTTTCAATCCCTGCATTCAGTGCACATTAATAATGAGCTAATTATTAGGAACTGGGACTGTGGGAGAGAACTGGACAGGATCCCATTGACCTACAGATCCTAAAAAGAAAGTGGAGCTGGATAGGACACACTCTCAGGAAATCAGCCAACAACATCACCCGACAAGCCCTAAAGTGGAACCCACAAGGGAAGAGAAAGAGAGGTCGCCCCAAGGAGGAGGGATGTCCAGGCAGAGATGCAAAACTGCGGAGACCTTGAAAGTGAGATGGAAGACATTCGTCAATGGCCTATGCTCCCTGGAGGAGCCAAGGGCTTAACTAACTAACCAATTATTATGAGTAAAATGAACCTCGTAACTGCACTACATTACATTTGTTTACACACAAAATAAGTCTGGCTGTTTTCACTTGACAGACATTTGCGGACGCCAATGAGAGAGTCTGGGATGTGATTTAATGTCTGGGGTGATGGTGGAGCTTCCCTTTAGCTCACGCTCAGCCTCCGACTCGTTGCTCTGCTTTGACCTGAGGAGCCACAGTCGGCTCTCATCACGTCGTTGCACCAGAACGGGGCGGGGGGGGGGGGGTTGGGTGCGGGGCTTACCTGGACCACCAAATTTGATTTTTCAGCGTCTGATCACATGACGGCTCCCGCAATCCGATTCCCTTGGTTGGTTGGCAACGTGACGCTGTCCACGTTGATTCTTAAGGGGTCGCGTATCCACTGATTACCCTTGTGATTCTCTGGGAGGTAGTCATGAAACCGAGCTGGAAGTTTAGCGAGATACGCCTTGAGGGTGATTTTCAGGGATTTTTTGGGCTGCAGTTTTTTGGATAGACAATGTTGTTCTCTAGTTGTTCTTGAACGCTGCGACTTTGTCAGACAGTTAAAAAAATATGGGTTTGTCCCCTCCCTTGCCTAGACACGATAAATGTGTTAAGGTCCTTAAACACATCCAGTAAGATACACAGGGGTAGTTCATCTCTTAGAGGAGAAGGCATCGATTTCCATTTAAAGTTTGTAAAAGCATTTAACAAACGCTTACCAACATTCTGAGTGACACGACACCTGAATGTGCTCGGAGCCCAGATCTTGGCATAACTTAGTAAAACGTTAGCTGTTCTAGGCACTCCATTTAATGTTCACCACTTCGATGACATCTTTTTTTAAGTTTCATTGAGCTCAGGCACCGTGTCCTCGGTGCAAATAGCAGTGGTTCCACCAGGTGCCCTCTTAATAATTCTCCTCACCACGCACTCTTCCACGCTCGGGGCTCGCTGAAACCCAAAAAAATAAAAGTCCACAGTGTTGAACATGCCCTCTGCCTTTGAGGCGGTAGGGAGGTCTCTACTGCGGATGAATTTCTCCTCTAAGTCTCCCTCCCACACATCCCTCGCATAAACAAGTAAAATCGCAAGGTTGGCATTGGATTCATCCATCTTTAAAAGGCATAGTAAGCGGCTGCCTGGATGCGGCGTGGTCTGTTTTATGTCACCAGACAGGTCGTCAATGCCGCTACCTGGGGTATCATTCGACAGTGGTATGGTTTCTATCCAGCGCCTCTCGGACCATGTTTACGCCAGTGTTTTTTCAATGTTCTTTTCAGCATTACCACATTAATTTGTCGTCTTTAACAAAATGGATATGACCGTTTTTTTTGTGTGTGAAGTGTATTTTTGAGGATAGGACAAGGAAATACAAAACCATTTCAACACTTAAAATAGGCCTACAAGATAACATTTCTCCACTGTAACAAGATCATATTCTGCGCCGAATAAAAACAAACAATCTACAACCAAAGACAAAAAGATACGACTCCCGACTGAGTAGCGTGACGAGCGTTCATGTTCTCTTTACAGAGGACACAGGCCATGACCTGAGGGAGTCCAGAGGCCCCTTGCCCCAAAGCAGCGGAGCGGGGCTCGGGGTCGGGGTCAGGGTCAGCGGTGCTTTCTGCACCGCGGGAAATAACAAGGAGTGCGAGGCACTCAGCGCACAAGTGGACACATTCCGCCAGGCGTGGGTCACACTTGAGTTGGAGTTCACCGTTAACTGCTTGAGGGACCACGGTGTTATTTTCATCTGAAAAGATAAATGTTCTCGACGTTCACAGTTTTCACCGTGTCCGTCTGACAGTATTCACAATATTTGAACCCCGAGGTCTCCATCGTGTGCAAAATGACTCATTCAAGAGTAAAGACGAGAATAATTGCTAGACCAGTGGACTCTTTCCACATATGTGGAAGGTGATTCCACGTATGTGGAATAATAATAATATTTTTTTCGCTGGAAAGCAGGGCTTTTAATAAAACAAAAAAAACAATTGGTGCTACATGACCAGAGAACAACAGTTGGAACAACAGCCCTAGAGAACTGGTGCTACACATTTGCTGCCAAACTAATTTGCAAACCTGAATGCTTGTAATATGTACATACTTACCACATTGTAATGGTGCAAACCTGGTTGAAAACCGGAAAACGTATTCCTTTAAGAATAGAGTCCAAGGCTGATCCAGGAGAAATTCTAAGATGATAAATCTCTATTGTCAACATTGGTTGTGAATAAGCCCTTAGACATTGTGTACTAGTGATTCACAACCAATGTTGGCCAAGCTTATATTTCATAACAGTGATGATTATTCATTTCTGCCTTTCATGTGTCGTGTCAACTAAAACCTTACCTGAAATGGGCACTGCAGAGACGATAACGGCATTATTACGCTTTACTAATGTCTCCATTAAGCACTGAATAGGTTATTTGGGGATGAAAGTAATCTTAAAGGACAGGTCAATTTCTAAAGTTTTACCTCAATCTGACCAAGAATAGCCTAGTTGGTACATGACGTAGGGCTAACCAATTAGGCAGGGGAGCGCAATGTAATGACTGCAAGCAAAAAATCTGCAGGACGACAGGGCGCGCAGACAAGACAATTAAATTCTCTACCCACATGCCGAATGGCAGCTCTTGTTCTGCCCAGAGGGCCCCATGAGAACAGGAGAGAGAAGAGAGTCTCAGTCAGTGACAGAAAGGTGTACAGTATGCTCATTTACACATGAAATGAGTACATGCGCCTACTACTACTATGCATGAAACACAGAAGAGTGATGCGCACGCACGCACGCACGCACGCACACGCACACACACACACACACACACACACACACACACACACACACACACACACACACACACACACACACACACACACACACACACACACACACACACACACACACACACACACACACACACACCTCTAAATGTAGACTGCTGCCCTCGGCTGACTCACAACTTTACGGAAACGGCGGACAAAGCAATATTGGAAACTCTGGCCTGCTGTGTGTTATGCAACTCCGAGAGGTAGGTGAGAAATGTGCCTGTGTCGAGCATGCTAATCTAATGTACTGGGCAGCTGGCCAAAAAAATCCCTTTGAGCTTTTATGTGTGTGTGCGCGAGTGAGAGTGAAAATGAACAGCAAAACTGACACACACACACACACACACACACACACACACACACACACACACACACACACACACACACACACACACACACACACACACACACACACACACACACACACACACACACACACACACACACACACACACACACACACACACACACACACACACACACACACCATGAGGCAAGGAGCAACAGTGCCACTTGGTAGGAACAGGTGCACTGTGTGGACTTGTCCACAACCCTCACAACCCAACACTGTGGCTCTGACTCACAGTAGACTACAATAAATCGAGGCTATGAAGGCAGCCTGGTGGCTGGCTTTGAAACCACCACCAACGGCTGCTGCTGCTGCTGCTGCCACACACACACACACTGCAGCCCTGCTGGAAGATCTATTCTCTTTCTATGGACAATCTGTGTCCCTCCGGCAGAAGCTACACTATTCTCTTTCTATGGACAATCTGTGTCCCTCCGGCAGAAGCTACACCGAGCTTTGGATGATGGTCAGAAAAATAAGCCAGTCGGGAAGTAGCTCTGTGTAATCATCTCAGTGTGGGAAAATGGGCAGAACACTGCAGGGAGAACACAGGATCCATATCATGTACGTATGCAAGGGAGAACGGTTCCTTCGGTTCCCTTTTCTGCCATATTTACGTTACGAAATCTTCGCGGCAACAACGATACATGTTGGGATATTTGGGAATGAATGGGAAGCCCATTAAAAAAAGGGGGGGGGGGGGGGTGTGGCACAATCTGTCAAAAGGTCTCAAGATTGTCTGGGAGGCTTTCACGACTCCCTCCACGGTGATTCAGAAGTTATTAACAGACGGCAAAGGCAGAAGGGGTGAGCCCACCCCTCGCCCACATCCCCGCCACCCAGCCTCGCCTTCCTGGGCGGCGGACAACAGGTCCAATGTGGAGCTGAGGTCTAACCGCGGCCCAACGCCTAAGTCTGTCTCCCTTATCGCCAGGAGCAGATTGGGAGATGCAGCGAAAGGTCCCATCGATGAGTCATCGGCTAACACTCTCACTCACGCACACGCACGCACGCACGCACGCACGCACGCACGCACGCACGCACGCACGCACGCACGCACACGCACACACACACACACGCTGAAGTAGAGATTTCCAGTTAACAGGAAAAGAGAAAGTAGTTTGGCACTGCCATTTTATAAGCAATTGAGAAACAAAGTAATCGGAAACCTTCCTTTTATACGGATTCATTAAAAAAATATTTACACTTAGGTAGGTAAGGAGTTGGCAATGAACACCTTGTAGGAGCGCCGGTGCTTGCTGTATCGCTGTCTATTTGCATGTAACCGTATCTTTAACTGAAGCTAAAGGGCTAGTGGATGGGGTGATCCGATTCCCAGCCAAAATGCACTGGGTTCCATCCCTACAATGTCACCAGCCCACCTGTAGGCTATGGTAGATATATACGTCAGAGCAGCATGCTCTGTAAAGACACGACGATATCTACAAATAGAATGAAATTGCTTTGGATCAGAGCATCTGCTAAGTGATTGCACAGAGTATAAAACGGAGGACGGTTTTCCGACCGCTCACTCCTGGAGGAACGCCACCGCCCCCAGCTCATTGACAAGTAACACCGTGGCACAGCAGACTGTACTACTGTGTTTAGGTGATCCTAAACAAATACACCTTGGGTTAGATCCAGACTGGCCTCAGTTGCAGTGGGGGGGGGCAAGGAAAGAAAGACAGATAACAAATGAACAGATAACATCTAGCATTACAGACAGATAGTCCCAGATCCGTGCAGAGGTATTGGTGGGCAACTCCAGGCACAAGACTCATTCTAAATCCTCCTTAAAAGGTTTCTTCAAGTATGGGTTGGGACCTAAAATTGATCCGCAATCTGATTTGTGGTGGGTCGCGGCCTGACAACACACATACAGGATGTGTGAGGTTGGGAAAGAAACGGAAATTGTCTTTAGGGTCCCGAGCTGAAAACGTCCAGATCAGGTCAGATCAATTAAAATCTGAAAAAGTCTTATAATAGTAAATAGAATACGAAATTAAGTGTGTGTGTGTGTGTGTGTGTGTGTGTGTGTGTGTGTGTAGGGTGCCATTTCCTCTTTATTCATGCGGAGGAACTGAATTGCACATTCAGATAAACTGCAGCTCAGCTCAAGAACACTGCAGGTCTGTGTGTGTGTGTGTGTGTGTGTGTGTGTGTGTGTGTGTGTGTGTGTGTGTGTGTGTGTGTGTGTGTGTGTGTGTGTGTGTGTGTGTGTGTGTGTGTGTGTGTGTGTGTGTGTGTGTGTACATGCTGGCGGAGGGGGTTGGGGTGGTCCATGCCTGCGTGCATGCCTCTGCTTTGCTTCTGAGAGCCAGGGAGCCTGGGAAGTGTGTGCTTAGTTCAACTCTGTCCAAGGTCACAGCCAAGGCTACAGGAATTCCACGGAGCAACTCTCTGTATCTCAGTGGCACACATCGAGAGCAACTCCTACACGATCGCAAACAAGGTCAAAATGACATCGCAGGAATGGAAGAGGTAGACGCTACTGTACTCTGAGAGAGTGGACAGCTTGCAGGCTTGAAGGGAATATTTATTCTACGACAGTGATGCTTGTTCAGCCAATAAAACAACCTTGTTACTGGATTTGATGAGTGCCGTTTCCGGGTCAATGCAGTAATGAAATAGGTTAAGTATGGGAATTGAACCAACCTGTAGGGTGAACCGCAGCTGCTTCTCAAACGGAGGACCAATCTCTAGGCGTTCAGAGCGGCAGTGTGCCCTGGGAAAAATTAATAAAGAACAAAATGATTGAAAATGTGTTTAAAAAAAAAATACTTTTTTAAACTTTCTACTCATTTTTTAATTGATTTTGTGCAGTGCAGTGAATCACGTTATTATAGATATTCCAATCTATTCTACCCATGCGTCTGATTGCCTTTGATGTTTTTACTTGTAAGCCACCACGTTTATTGCAAATTATAGCACAAATTCTTGGCAGTAGTTATAAATCGGTTAATCCCAGAAGAACTGTCAATAGTTGATCCACCATTGAACGGCAACTAAATGGACTGCATTTAAGATTTTCTAGTCACATCTTTCCTTTCAAAAGCACGCTTGTGCGCGCACACACACACACACACACACACACACCTCATCGTGAGCTGTTTCTGGGGGCTGTGTCAAGGGTCTAGATTCAAGACCCTTGACACCGTGAAGCTGAACTCACAGCTCTGCGTAACCCAGGTTTGAGGTTCTTGAAATATCCATGTGATTAACATGTTGGTGAAAAAGTCATTCCAAAATGTATTTGCTGTATCGCAACCAACTGAAAACAACTACAGAGTTTTGATTAAGCCGAAATCGCTTTACATCGCGTCCGGCTGTCAGAAAACAAATAAAGATTAGATTAGATTAGATTCTAATGTATTGTCATTGTACAGCACAGCGAAAATAATTTAGCATCTGACCAGAGTGCAAATGTTGCAGTAAAGTGCATGGTAATATGATATAATTTACAGTTTAAATTTACAGGTTAAAAGACAGTCTAGGTATAAATGTGATATGAGCATAATAATAATAGGTATATGTATATACAGGTAAGTGAGAATTTAACAGGTAGTGATCAGGTGTACGCTATTATTGAAAGCAGGATAAAAATATATAAATGTAAATGTATATTACAAGTGAGCACATATAAATGTAAATGTATGGCATATGTATGTATGTATATGTATATACAGGAGTAGGAGCGGTTCTATCAACAGATTTAAATATATATTGCCGGTAAAGACTAGGACTATGCAGCCATGTCACCACTCCTCGCTTGACCAATCGGTGACCACTTGGCAGGGAACCCGCCCCCCCGCAGAGAAGGGCGACATGTCGCCGAGCTCTGGGAGGGCCTGGCTGTCCTTGCGTACACGTGGGTCATTGACAGGAGAAAGGTGGCGTGGACGGTCCTTCCAGGGATCCCATCCTGGAGCGAGGTGAACCCAGCTACCGTCCGACTGACATCGTGTGACATTGTGACATACTTACAGCCCCCTGTAAGAGAGAGAGCCTTAGCTGGACTTTCTGGACTCGTCACAGTCACTGCACTGTACTGCACTGTATTCATGATGCTCTCCAGGCACTTTAAATGCTTCTAATGATTTATGTAAAACAAAACAAAAACATCTACATCCAACACATGTACATATCATTTAAGTCACTTTGCTGCTCTTTTTTTGTTTATTTTTATTGTATATATTATTTGTATCTTTATGGTATTGTTTTGGAGATGTATACTGCAGGAGGGAATGGGGAGTAAAGCATTCCTACGTACTTGTTACAAATGGCCAATAAAAATATCTTGTATCTTGTATCTGCGGGGCACTTTCACTGAGCCACTGAAATATATGAAAGCGTGCGTTCGCAGCAAATGACTTTGCACGGTTGTGTGACCAATGATCAATGGAAGAGCCAGAGGTATTTATTCAACATCAACACGAGTGTGTCTGCTCGACAGCATGTCTATTTCCTGCAAGCCCCGCGAGTGCACTCATCTCAAGGCAATAAAAGTCATGCTACTTCACACAGCAGATACGGAAGCAATCATATTTTGAGATACACATCATAATGTAGAATGTCGCAATGGCACTGGGGAACACGTTCAAAGCAAATGCCCCTTTTGACGACAAACCAACCTGATTCAAGAAATCAAACTTCAAGCCTATCTTCACATCCTATCCCAAGTATGTAACCCATGACTCACATATCGTTGTGCGGTCTTGTGAATGCAGAGGTCATAGAGGTTCCCCCTTATCCATTACGTCATTAATGTCTGTCTTTTCCCCCCCCCCATTCTCAATGCTTTATAGCATTCATGTGGCCTACCTCCGTTTCCCTCCACCTAAATCTGGACGATTGAATCCTCCTTATTGGTCATATACGCACATTTGTACACATACTGTACAGTGAAATTTGTTTCTCTGCATTTACCCCATCCTAGAATTAGGAGCAGTGGGTAGCTGTTGCCTAAACAGCACCCGGGGAGCAGTGTAGGTGTTTGCTGAAGTGCCTTGCTCAAGGGCACCCCCCAAACCCTAGCCCAGGTTTGGGGGGTATTGTAAACATAACGTAAGGCATGTGAAGCCCTTTGAGACTGTAACTGTGATTAACTGGGCTATACAAATAAAATTGACTTGACTTGACCTCGGCAGTGCCCAGGAGGGGACTTTAACCGGCGACCCTCCGGTTCCCAAGCCAAGTCCCAGACAGACTGAGCTACTGCCGGCCCCAAATGTAAATTCTGACAAATGCAATGCCAACCTTTAAATCAGCTGTACCACCAAGTTTGGTCCCATCGCCAATTGTCTGGCTAGATTGGCTCGTGGTCACGTGCCTGAGACCATGCTGTGTGCATCACCACTAGCATGTATATACAGCATGTATATACATACACAGTACATGCGCGCATAGAAACGCGTATGTAAAAACACAGACCCCCAAACCTATCCTTAGCGTAACCATATTTTACACCCGTTTTATGAGAAGTCTTCTAGCTTCCCATCCTTATATGGAGTTTAACCTCTGGTCGTATTGTAAAACACTCTCAATCACTTTAATGTTTCAGGGAAAAGACGGAAATGGGACCCAAAAACACTAAATGTTAACGCTTCAACTACCTTATACTTTATAACATTGACTGGACCTAATAACTGGGGCCTGGCCACTACATCTCCCTGCCCACCACCATCCCCCTGTCTATATAAGACTAATCGTCAGATTTGCTTATATAGTAAGAGAGGCAACTAGGTCTTGGTGTGATGAAAGCCAAGCAGAGAGAGTGAGTAGGGATGTCAACATTTTTATTATATTTGTGATAAAATATGGGGGGTGAGGGTGCAAAAAATACCAAAGAATTATGATAGAGCACAAGGCTTTTTGATGTCCTTGATAGATTCCACTGTTGTATTCCGTCTTAGTTAGGGTCAGGGTACTTATGCTAGAAGTGCTGCTGCTAGACACACGGGACTCATACCGTCTCCTGGGCAGGTCTACACCGCTAGACACACAGGACTCATACCGTCTCCTGGGCAGGTATACACCGCTAGACACACGGGACTCATACCGTCTCCTGGGCAGGTCTACACCGCTAGACACACGGGACAGTTGATACGCATCACCCGAAAGGATATTAATCCCGCACTTATCACAGTGGTAAGACATGAAAGCAGTGGGGCAAAGCCTAAGCCACAGAATGGTAGCAATGTGCTCATAAATACAAATAAATAACAAGCTTTAGTAGTAATAAGGTTGACCAGGTGATGGAGAAAAGCATGCCTTACT
This sequence comes from Muraenolepis orangiensis, assembly GCA_027704905.1. Classification (NCBI taxonomy): domain Eukaryota; kingdom Metazoa; phylum Chordata; class Actinopteri; order Gadiformes; family Muraenolepididae; genus Muraenolepis; species Muraenolepis orangiensis. Next base: position 24,275,100 of record CM051008.1, read on the forward strand.
ACCTAGCAACATAAACAAAAAAATGTATTAGTAAGGCAACCAGGGAGTGGAAAACAATGACACCGGCTACTGAAAGACTGCGGTGTGGTAATAACCAGGTGACAACATGCCAGTTAACAGAAAGCAAGGTTAGGTGAAAAGCCCCCGAGATAAGTGGCACTGCATTTCAGGTGACCACAGGAGAAAAAGGATGGAAATTGCCAGTCCGCCATGCCGATGGGATTTCTGTTTACATTTCATGAAGACGCCGAGGTAGGCGAGCCCACGCCGGAGAGCCACGCCTTGGATGCGGTCGTCCCGGAAGTCGGCGTCTCTCTTGTAGAAGAGCCGATGTGTCTTTAAATTGACAAGCCGGTGTGTCTTGTAAACTAAACGTCTTCTCTAATACAAACATGAAATTACCGGCCGTATCAAGCCAAGTCTGTGTGGAGGCTGGCTCTATGTGAGAGTAGAAATGTGCCTTTTTTGGAGGCTGGGTGTGAATTATTATATTATTATGTAATGTTGCTGCTTTATTGTAAAACCGGCGCCTACACTGCGGATGAAAGAACTTTATGTCAGTAAAAGCCACATTTGAAATTGGTCCCCACTAGTGAGATACGAGTTCCCCTCCTTAATTGGCTCATGTTTGGTCATTTGTTCTCTGGGCTTTACCGTTATATGTTCACGCAACAGCTCGCTCGCTCTCTCTCTCTCTCTCTCTCTCTCTCTCTCTCTCTCTCTCTCTCTCTCCCTCTCCCCCTAGCCGCATGCCGCCTGTCACGATTTCCCGCCCACACGTCGGCGTGCTCCGCTTAAGTAGCCGCTGCTCCAAGACGCTTTTCATCCCGCCTCTCCTCTGCCGCCGGCGCTCGCCAGGTGACAAACTGGAAGGTTACATAAAAAGGAGAGCGTGGGCGTGTGTGTGTGTGTGTGTGTATGTCCATTCACCTTAGAGTGCCAAAAGATCCCTGGATGTAATGCTTCTGTGGAATACAGAGCACTACAATACAAGAGTAAAAAGTCATTATCATTTTCCTTTCAACATCTTTATCAAAGAAGCTTCATGGTTAAGAAGAAGGTTGAAGGTTCATGTTCCCATGAACCACACTGAGTCAACCACGCTGGGTGGACGGTTTGAATTCAATAATTCAAACTATCCGGTACATGTATTTTCCATCTCACACAGACTTTCGTTAATACATGGGAGTTATGGTTAGGGATCAAATGCATAGCTCCAGAGAGTCTGCAATGTTCACCCACTTTCAAAGTACTCTTTTGAAAGCCTCTGGGTACATATTTGTCGCCATCTCAGCCAAACGCCATCTTGTTGGCGTTTATCTAGCTCCGATTTCAGGAGGCTTTTTGTGGACCCGTGTCTGTGAGCCTTCTCCATTTCTGCTAATGTGCTCCATTACTTACTACGATTTAGCGCTAATTGGGGAGCCCATTACCTGAATACAAGAGGCCAGGTGACTCTGGGTGACGCTAAGCTCTTTCCGTGGTGACCTCTCCGCGGTGGGGCGAGCGGAGTGACAGGCCTTGCTGTGGCCATCTAAAACATCCCCCCCCCCCCCCACCACCCCCCACCCTTCCCAACCAGGGAAGCCCTGTGCTAATTCAGGGCATGCCGGGGGACTTTGTGTCGTGTGTCGCTTCACACGGGGTGTGAAGCGACGCCCGTCATGGCGAGCTTAGTGTGTCCTCTCATCTTCTCGGGCACCACTACCGTCGCTTTACACGCCTCGCACCTCTAAAAGGTCTGCTAAGCCCCGAAGCACATATTTGTAGTAAATAAATCGTGTCTTTTTTTATTAACGGAGCAAAAGCACAACCCGGAACGCTAATGTAGCTGGGGGCTGTAGCGTCGCATGGCACTCGGTTCTATTTTGACCGTGAAATTCCAATACATTGTTTTGTGTCCGTCCCGTCTGGTCGTGGTGGTGTGGTGCCGGCTTTAGGCCATCGGCTAGGCCATGGCCCCTCAAAGACTAGGCCATGGCCCCTCAAAGATTAGGCCATGGCCCCTCAAAGACTAGGCCATGGCCCCTCAAAGGCTAGGCCATGGCCCCTCAAAGACTAGGCCATGGCCCCTCAAAGACTAGGCCATGGCCCCTCAAAGACTAGGCCTTGGCCCCTCAAAGACTAAGCCTTGGCCCCTCAAAGGCTTCCAATCTCCTATGACGAAAGGAGATTGGAGATTAAAGACATTCAATTAAAAAGTACATTTTACTCTCGCTCACTCATCCAGATTTAAAAAAAAGTTGTCGATCTTCGTGTGAGGGGACATCTAGCTATGCATGCGTGTGTATGTGTGTAATCCACGTGAACATTTATGCCTGGAGAGGAGACTCTGTTGGGCTTGGGCGGGGGGGGGAACCAACCAGGCCCTCGCATCGAGACTGAGCAGCTGTTACACAAGATGACTCACACGTCGGACGTTAGCAACAGCAGCAGCGGCAGCGGCAGCAGCCAGCGAAAACAACTGTTGCCGATATTTACTTAATCACACCGGTGGCATCCGTCCGCCGGTTATGACGAGAGACCCACTCGACGAGCGTTATTTTGGTGCTGCTTCTTCCATACCAAACGGGCGTGGAGGAGGCGGCTCAGGAACAGCTGCCAACTGCCGACTGCAGATGGCAAAGTAGCGCAGTGGTCGACTGGTCGTACAAAATGACCTGAAGCGCATGGCGATTTGCACTATGCGGGGGGGGGGGGGGAATGAGCCGAAACGTTCTCTTTAAGTCTCCATTCGCCGCGGACGCCAGGAGGTATGTGTGTAGTCAAAACGCCATTAGTCCGTTCATTACCGCACGCTGATCTCCTTTTTGATGGGAATCTCCGACGTGATAAAGAGGGCCGTAAAAAAAAACCTAAAAACACGACAGTGGAGTAATTGTCTGCCGGGTGCATGTTCCACACGGCCCTCTGGCACCTGGCCCATGCTGACAAGAGGTGTCTGCAGTCACGGAACACTTTCACAGATCGTTTGGTTCCACCGCGGATCACTCAGGGTATCAGCCCTTTGGGAGACTGGGTTATTATATGGGGGGGGGGGGGGGGTGGGGTTATTACTATGTTCTTTTTTTCCCCTTCTTCTTTTTAATAAATCACGAAGAAAATCCCCCCCCCCCCCCCCTTCTCACTTAAAGGATAATCTGTTGCTCAGCCCAATACTTTTTATAACTCTGCATCAACGCAGGAGTGAACTCATCTCTTTTCCCGTTGTATGATGATGATGATGATCATGATCATGATCATCATGATGATGATGATGATCATCATCATGATCATCATCATCATCATCATGATGATGATCATGATGATGATGATGATGATGATGATGATGATGATGATGATGATGATGATGATCATGATCATGATGATGTGCATGAGAAGGCAAAGTGAAAGATGGGACTCTTTAGGATCAGACCCTGAAGCTAAGATGTGAAACACTGGCAGTTGATCCCCCTCTGACCTTCTGGGAAGAGTGGAAAGTCATCTCGGAAAGCACACGCACGCACGCACGCACACACACACAAACACACACGCGCACACACACACAGTTGAGAGTTTTCTGCATCCAGCTGTGCCATGGTGGAGGGATGGGTTTTCGTGGGTCTAGCATGCGTCGCATCCACAGACTTCCTCAACCTATTTCACTGTAAAACACAAATGCCCTTTCTGACACGCACACAAAGTGTAGTATAATAAAAGCTTGAAGGTGCGAACGCCTACAGCGAGGACTGTGTCCAGGACTCTTATAGCGAAGCCTCAGTGTAGAAAGAGGATTGAGTCCTCTTCATTGGTCACATACATACACACACACAGTGAAATGTGTTTCTCTGCATTTAACCATTCCTAGTATTAGGAGCAGTGGGCAGCTATTGCCTATACAGCACCCGGGATGCAGTGTAGGGGTCTGGTGCCTTGCTCAAGGGCACCTGGCAGTGCCCATGTGTTTTGGGGACTTGAACCGGGGACCTTCCAGTTCCCAAGCCAAGTCCAAACAGATTAAGCTATCCTGCCACCCCCAAGAAGACGCAATCGACAAGAAAAGGCAGCCCAAATGCACCCATGTACATCGGCAACCCACCTCAAGAAGTTAGAAACGACGAGAGGACAAAGACGATGAGTCACTACGTTGTAAATATATAAATGGCCTCCGAATGCTCAAACCAAAACACACTGAGGGCAACCTGCTTTGAGTGCTGGGAGTTCACTTTTGATTTCTTGGACAAGTTTATAGAGCGATGGCCAAGCCGAGCAGCAGATTGGTCCGAAACGTGTTGCTCACGTATTCTCCTATCTATGATGACTCATAGATAGGAGAATAGCGTCTGACTAATCCCACCGCAGGTGGCTCTAGACCAATAAGAACACATTCCTGCAGCTGGAGCACATTCACTAAATCCTGACAGATTTCAGAATATTTGTTGTCTTTTTTCCTCCATTTGAATGGAACTATCTACTATTTTACTAGACTAGACATTTCCCGTTTGGGATTAATAAAGTCTAAAGTCTAATAAAATCTTATTTGACCTTAATGACAGACATAGATAAACATAGGGCTGGGCAATATATTGATTTATTTATATTGCCATATGAGACTAGATATCGTCTACATGTCATCATATTTTGGATATCGTAATATGGTGAGTGATCTTTCCTGGTTTTAAAGGCTGCATTACAGTAAAGCGATGACATTTTCGGAACTCACCAGATTGTTCTATTGCTTGCATTTATACACTTAGTAAATACTCAGTATGTTTTGTTTAATTCACACAGGAGTATACAAGAATAGGCTTTACCGTGTGGTTATCTTATATACTATACTAGACTATTGACTTAGTGAATTACCAATAAACATGCTATACAGTATATTTATTTATATATATATAATATATATATATATATATATATATATATATATATATATATATATATATATATATATATATCATTATCAAGGTATTAAACAACCTATATCGGGATAGAAGATATTGGCCATATCGCCCAGCCCTAGAAATACATGAATGCAGACGGACAAACGTAGACACACAGAGACAGACAGACAGACAGATAGATAGATACAGACAAACAGAGAGACAGAGAGACAGATGGACAGATGGACAGGTTGGCCTTCACTCTCTAGTTCCATTCAGAACACACACAGAACGAGGTGCGTGCCAAGCCGCAGCTCATGCAGGGTGAAGGGACATGGTGGTCTGCGCACGGAAATTCAGAATGATGATGATGGAACAAAGCCACAGGTGGGTAACCCAGCCCCGTATGCAAAATGGCAGGTGTGCTATTAGTTTACCATAACCTGAGGATGCAGCAGAAGCAAGCATAACACACAGGTATTTTTTATGAATTGTATGCTCTCCAGTGTGTATAAAGAAAGACCTGGCACACACACACACACACCTCTACAATCTAAATATATATATCTTACGTAATCCATTCTGTCAGTATTACATAAAGGCTGGCCTCAAGCCCTACCCATACTCTTAATAGCCCAATAAATTCACATTTGATGGGTCAGCTTAAGGCCCTCTATGACGAAACCCTGTCAAAACGTATGCAAGCTCAGAAGAAAAGCATCCAGGAAATCTAACCGAGTCGGTTTCATTGTGCACAGTGAAATATAGAAATAACCGAGACATGCACACACACACACACACACACACACAGAATAATAATCCTCGTCTGATTCTCTACCCATCCACCAGAATAGAGCCCATTTATTCTGCTCCAAATTCTCCCACCGCCTTCTGCACGCAGGCGTTTCAACCACTTTATCGGGCTTGTTTCCTATAGCAGCTTTTCTAACATCTAAGCAAGCACGCGACTACACCACTAGTGTGAGTTTCAGATCACAGTTTTAAAATTACAATGCTGCATGAACGACCAAGTTGACAACAGAAAATGCAGAACATGGGACACATTCTGTCATGCTGGATCGGTGTGATACAACGGTGTGTGTGTGTGTGTGTGTGTGTGTGTGTGTGTGTGTGTGTGTGTGTGTGTGTGTGTGTGTGTGTGTGTGTGTGTGTGTGTGTGTGTGTGTGTGTGTTTAGACTATACGTAGCTCACACATGCCAACAAAATAGTGTGCGTGCGTGCGTGCGTTGCCAAGCCCGCGTCATGGCGGCCATGAGTCGGGGGTTCAGGCTGTCTCCAGCACATCTCCCATCATGGGAAGCGTGAGGCGTGACAGCTGATGATCCCGCTCTGATCTGAAGCCTCTCCGGGCGCTCCCCCTCCTGACCCAGGTCATCTGGTTTGCATGACCCCTTGGGGCAGTGCAGTGTGATGTCCGCTTATAGAATGCTGAAGGTATCGTATTAGGGTGGGTGGGGGGGGAGAGAGAAGGAGACAAGGGTTCTCTCCCAGTGGGAGAGAACCCTGTGAATATTGCTTTGGCTATTATTAGAATTCCCCTAATATAGATGCTGGTAGCATTCCAGACAGTAAACAAATGGATGTAACCACATCCTCTGCTTAATAATTGAGTGAGAGAGAGAGAGAAGAACCTATATTCTCTTTTCTCACACAACATTTCACTCACCAACAGCTAAAGGATGGCTACGGCATTTCTGCAAATTATACTCAAATGACAACCTTTATATCTGATCTTGGCTCCGGAATTTTATCATGCTATCATTCATTTTATATTTCTAAAAATGTCTGACAATAACAATACAATCTACGTATATAATTGGAATTAAAAAAGGTGGACATTAACTATTGGTTGTCTGTATGACCTCACACATGGCTCCCAGCTGTAGCTGTGAAAACGTCTACCGTCAACACCTCGGGTGGGGACAGCCAACATAACATATTAGCATATATGTACACACACAGTACGGCCAGGCAGCCAATAGATCTAGTACTAGTACACAGAGTTCTGATAAATTTTCACCATCATTACAACTTAATAACTATAACATATACTGTACTAGGATGCGGTGAATTCTTGCTTTGCACATGCAGTCAATATAATTTGAATGTTAGCAATAACATCAACAACAGCATAATAATAGACAGGGGAGCGGGAAAACAGGTCGCCAACGGGTCGCCAACTTACTAAAAGACTTAAGCCTACAAAATCATATCCAGGCCCGGGTCACTTTAAGCTGAGGATTTAGCTGCTGTCCATGTGCTGCTCACTAATGACCCTTTCTTCAAACCACTGCTATTGACATTTCCATTTTGGACAATCCGAAGACTATATGAAAGTAAAGTCGACTAAAAATATAAATATGGGGGCCTTTCGAGTTCCTCTTGACGTCATCGGTTTCAGGGTTTCATTTCATTTCAGTCCAATACGGAGAAAGAGATTCCGCTCGGGCCCCTACATACAAATCTACCACATTGTGTGTTGTTGTTGTTGTTATTGAACACAGGGTTTTGTTTTATTGGGGAGCTCATGCATTTCCCATGAGCTCCATTCACTGGAGCATGTACCACGGCAGCAGCAGAAACACCTGCACGTTGGTCGCTCTGTGTACCTGGTTTAATGGATGCGTCTCTTGAAAGAAAACACATGCTTCCATTGTTTCTGGCTGCCGCGCCCCAATGTGTCAATGCTGCTACTACATATATTTATACATTTGGGGGGGGGGGGGGAGGAATCCAGGGAAAAGATGAGGGAATCGGCGGAGGTTTGACACCTTGTCCTTGTCGTTTTTAAAGCGTCAAATCCAATATGATGGAGTTATTTGGATATGGAAATGTGTTGGCTTGCAGAGTCCGGGGCCCTCTGCACGGACTCTCTCTAGTCATGTGAGCTCCCAAAGGACCTTACGAGGAATGGATGGAAAATATGACATTGAATAAAAAGTACTTATTTGAAGTTGTACTCCGGTGAAACCAAAACAAACCAAAATAGACTAAACTTTAACCTCAGTTGATGTCAACTTTTCGAAAACACTATTAAAAACAATAACTGCCGTGTCCCGGGCCAAAAAGTGTCCAAAAAAACCACGCTTGTACTGCCAGCACAATTGATCCTGGAAAAGATGAACTACACACACACCACACACAAAGTCCGACTTACTGTAACCCACGACACCCAACACTACAGCCATGCCATGTGGCCCTCTCCCCTGTTTCCCCAAGGTAGAACGCCTCATCCACCCCCAGCTCCACCTGACTGGACTATGTACTGCTTGTCAACTCAAGACTGTCAGTATGCGTTTTGAAGATCCTTGGTCAAATGACGCCTGTGTCTTCCAATGATCATGATAAATATGAAATACCTGCTGCTGTCAAGATGTGTCTTTAAAAAAAAGACATTGTTTTTCATCATGCTCCAATACTGAGTGGTGAATCCCCAGCTAAAGTCCCCACTTATTTGTCTTCCGATGATGTGAGCCACACCACAGTTTGTGAAAAGTTTTTGATTGATTGATTGAAGTGTTTATTTCGAATATGAAAGCAAAAATAATAAATAAAAGCCATTAAAGAAACAAAGAAAAATAGAATATATACATATTCGAAAAGGAGTGAGAAGTAAAACTTATTAACTCCCACCCCTTCTCCATAAATAATACATAATAACAAGCTTACTAGTAATTCTGTTTCAGATTTTATAATATTATGAAAATATAAATATAATATATACATGTCATACAATACTATATATATAATATACATATATTATGAAAATATAAATATAATATATACATGTCATACAATAACATGTAATATATACACACACCCATTCAGATGATTATCTAAATATGCCTACAATACTCATTATATACGCATATTTACACACACATACGGAAGAGCAACAAGAAAATAACCCCCCCAGAAAAAAATAATAATAATAAAAAAAAATAACAATAAAAAAGCAGAACCCTTATAACACCTAGTGCTACCCAACACCTCCCTCATCCCTGTAACTTGTGAAGATTGTGTCTTTGTACCTACTTTTAAACTGTTTTATGTTTGGACATTGTTTCAACTCCACAGTGCACCTGTTCCATAGTCTCACCCCGCTGACTGAAATACAAAAACTTTTTCTGGTTGTTCGAATTAATTGAATATCAAAATTAAATTTCCCTCTTAAATTATAACCCCCCTCGTGCATGCTGAATAATGACTGTATATTTACTGGTAATAGATTATTTTAAAAAGTTCAAACAACACCTACTGCTGCCCGCAGTGGCTATGCTCAACTCTGACCAATGCAGAATCTCTTTGGTCCCTGTGGCCAACAACAGAATACTGATTTAGAAAAGGTTCATAACACAACCTGAGAAGTACCAAACAGCACAGCCGGCAAGGCTTAGTGTGTTAGCAAGTCATCTCAAATCACATAATTGGATTGCTGCTCTCTAAACAGGGTGAAGGAATTAAAAAGCACATTTTCTTGTTAAGAAAAAAAGGATGATTGCTTCCATTAGAGAAATGAAAGTGTTGTCATCGAGTGGCACATACAAAGAAGCCACCTCTCAATAAATAATAAAAGGATTTATAAAATAAGTTTAAAAGCCTGGTTAGCTCTGACAGGAGCCTCACTCGGCCTAATGATGATGATGATGATGACTGTGTGTGACCTTCTCCACATGTTGCCTCGTCTGTCTGTCGATGTACAAGCAACTCAACATGTGGACATGGTCAGAAATGTTGTGTAGAAAATTACCATTCCCAAACGAGTGAGCTCATCCGTCTAGTGCTCCGTGTGTAACAGGAGTGAATAAAGACTGCATAAACAAAACCTTGAATTGATTGAAAACAACTGTTATAGTTAGATACTAGTTAGTAGGCCTACCTGCAATGACTAGCTACCAACTAGCTACTCGTAAAAAAACGTGGCAAAAGTAGTACACTGGGCCAATAAATACGTTATAACAGTCCGTGGTCTGGTTACGATTAATACATGCCCACTGGTAATGCAATACTGATCGTATAGTATTATCGAGATTATATGTGTAGGCTAAGAGAGGATCCCGGACTGTAGCGTTATCCCGGTCCACCGCAACGCAATTTCCGGTTTAAAACCTATGAGTTGTGTACGACAGTAAATAGTCCTCGGGGGTAGAGGAATAAGAACATGACAAGGAGAATGAATATGTTCACAACATTTAGACAAAGCCATGTCCGAAACAAGTAACGGAAACGGGTATCCTTCTCGCCGCTAACCCCCACGTCACTGAAAGTCCCGCCCCCCTCCCACGCCAATAACGCTCATTTGGAGCATCCCATTTCCGTAAGTGAGACCAGAACGCCCGGGAACGAGGTTCGTATAGAGTTGGCGAACAGGTGACGACTGTCCCCCGGTCTCGATTACACTTCAACGACTTGCACAATTGAATTCAAAAAGTATTGGAGAAACTCACACAACTACCGCAGAGATGGGTTGTTGTTGTTGTTTGTATACACAACACCCCGGTCCGCTGGCCCCTGTTCTGGTCAGGAGGATGAGCAGCACACGTTCCCACCACCACCATCCAGTTATCAATCAACGTGGTGGAGTTATGGGTGGATGCTCCATTGACCTGTAAAGTAACTAAGTCAGTAGTACGACATCCCGGAGAGGAGGAGGAGGAAGAGGAGGAGGAGCCTCACGGCGCAGGCGGGGGCCTGCGCCGTGAGGCCCTCCTCCTCCTCGGTGACCCCACACACACACACACATGTCCTCGTTTCCTGTATTTGTATGCGGCACAATTCTATTAAATAAAGTGTCATTCAGCCTTCTAAATACAAAAGAACACGATTTAACAATCGTCGTCAACCGTAAAACGATCTTAACATTAAGCTCGACATGGAGTCACGGCGCCACTCCGTGGGGACTAGGAGGGAACACGGAAATAAAAACGGGGGTAGTAGTTAGCGTGTACAGTTAAAAACACGGAGTGCAGCGCCACCCCGTGGGGAATAAGAGGTACTACGGGTGACGTGCGTCAAATAGTGATGTTCTTCCAATAAGAATCGATTCAACCCTTAAGTTAATAATTTCACCAACATATCCTATGTAGAGGAATAAATAAAAATGGACTTAAATAGTGAAAATACAAAATAGGCAAAATAGTGCAGCGATCAGGGGGGTTAATGTTCCTAAATGTAGGCTGTGACTCTTTTGAGAATGTTGGTGTGCAGAACTAATTTGTCCGATACAGTCCCATTCCATGATTTTATATTATTGTATTGATGTGGGAAGGACCTCCAGTGTGACATTATTATATTCCTAAAAATAATACTAATAATACTTATACTAGATCTATGTATCAATCGGCCTGCCCATCTATCTGTCCGTCTGCCTGTCTGTTCGGAGTAGCCTACACTACAGTCTACACGACTACATGGTTTGGACAGGTTTGGATGCAGTAATACATGCCCTGTCCGCTAGGTGGCGAGCACGAGTCAGAGTACTTGACACCTAAGTGCAATAGATGAAACACCTGATATTATAGGCTACCTCTAAAGCTATTTATATTCGAAAGTTACTAGCCCACCCAACCAAGTTAAAAGCTATGCATATTCATAAAAAACGTCGGCCAGTACTTAAGTGTGTGTGTGTGTGTGTGTGTGTGTGTGTGTGTGTGTGTGTGTGTGTGTGTGTGTGTGTGTGTGTGTGTGTGTGCGCGCGCGCGCGTGTTTGCACGTGGGTGACGGAGGTTCACTATAGGATCACTGTTTTAGTGTGTGTAACTATAAATCTAGAATGTTAAACAAATATGATCATTGTAATAACCCTATACGATGTCCAGTCTTTTTTTTTTTTGTAAACACTACTGCAGAATCAAAGAGAGGATCAGAATGAAATCCCTTCAATCTGCTCCACCCCTGGTCGGCCTATCCATAAATCTAGCCACACTTTAATACGGAAAAGGGGGCAATCAACAGGAAGTGTTGCTTGACGTGGTCATAAATCCTGCAGGAATAACTAATTGGGGTGTTTGGAGGGTCAGAGAGCTAATCCTGGGGCATAAACCATACTGTCATACGCTATGCCCACTGGGTCCCCACCTCCACTTCAGCCCCTCTGCACTGGTACTGGATGTGTTATGTTTAGTGCCCAAAATATCGAAGATTCACATGCAACTTCTTATTACGATTTATGAAATAGTGTCATTTTCTCTTCAGCTTTATCGCGGGTGCACTACACAGACCTAGGTGGTTGCATGCTGCAGTGTGTAACCGGTGAATTTCATTAGCACATACAACTGGGTAATATAAAAGTAAAGGCTGCATAATTCAACCTTTTAATTAAACATCCTTGGAGAGAATACCAGCGACGAATACATTTTATGTGCTGCACGCTTCCAGAAAATCCCTATAGTAATATTAGTATTAGTATTGGTATTATTGATACTAGTGTTAGTATCATAGTAATATTATACATTTAGTTTTATAATTATTAGTATTATAATATAATATATATTATATTATAATAATACTAATAATACTATTATTATTAGTAGTAGTAGTAGTAGTAGTAGTAGTAAGTAGTAGTACTAGTAGTAGTAGTAGACTAGTTGTAGTGTGTTGTTGTTCTGATGTTCTGTCTGTATTGTCTTTTGAGTTCCTATTACCTGACCACTTTGATCTGATTAACGGAGAATCGCAGCCCAAGTGACCATTCTCACCTCCCACAAAGCCCACTGGAGGACGCCGGGTCATTCTATGATGCGCCATGAGGACGGGGGGGGGGGCTTGGCAAGGGGCCAGCAGACAAAGGGACGACGCGTCGAGAGGACAGAATTCATTCATTCATTCACCAGGGGGACGAGAGCCTGCTTGAGAGAGAGAGAGAGAGAGAGAGAGAGAGAGAGAGAGAGAGAGAGAGAGAGAGAGAGAGAGAGAGAGAGAGAGAGAGAGAGAGAGAGAGAGATCATTGAAGGGAAAGCTGTCTTTAAGAAAACATAAAAGAAAGGACACGTGTGAACGAACGTCGGTGGTAATAAACGGTGAACATACGAAAATAAAGTAAATTAAAAACAAATGCGTATTTTTTTAATTCCGGTTACATTTAGGGACATGCAATTGCTAATTATATCAACAATGATGACGTAAAACAAAAAAAAGGTTACCTCCAGAAAATACTTCCTCGTGCCTTTTAAACCGGTGCGGCATTTTAAAATGAATTAATTAGCCGATGAGAGTAATTAGTGTTTATGTGGTTGTTAATGAGCCCAAAGGCAAGCGAACTGCAGTCATCCAAATGACGCTCCTGTGTCACCGAGCCAAGAACAGGTCCAAACCGGAGGGGCAGCGCGTTAAGCACCAGGACCGGGATGGAGAAACGGAGCGCTCTAAACTTCCTCTTATCGGTGTAACCTGTCCAACACATCAGCGTGTGTCATTTTTCATCATGGCTTTTTTTTATTTTTATTTTTTGTCATTCCATCTCCCTTTTTGTTATTCTTTTGTCATTTTGCATCCGTCTCAGATTGGCCCCCTCGCTGTCTGTCAGGCGTGTGTGACATTTACAAGGTGACGCCTATCTGACTTGTGTTTTGTTTTTTTCTGTGTGCCGCAGACGGAAGGGTATGTGATAGGTGGCAACCGGAAAGGTCTTATTATAAATGCAATGTGACATGTCAGCCTATCGTCCCTCGTTCCGTCAATGAATCATGAATCAAATTCCGCTATGAGGAGCGCACCGCCGCTGCTTATGCAAAGATCTCTCCTCTGTGGTTGTTCCTTTGTTATATTGATAACAGAAAAATAGAAATAAATGCCAAATTGAGTTGTGTGTTATAGGGTGGCGCAGTCTGAGCGAGGGTCGAAGCGTTTCACCGTTCACCCTATATGAGGCCACACACGAAGCCACCCTTGAAGTCACCTATTGTTTCATCTCATTTCAACGTCCTATTCCTCCCTCGCATCTCTCCCTTGTTCTCTTCTCATCGTATTCTGTCCCTCTCCCCCTCTGTCCCCTCCCTCTGTCCCCTCCCTCTCTCCCCCTCTGTCCCCCTCTGTCTCCCTCTCTCATCCTCCCATCCCCCTCACCCTCACCAGCGCCCTGTGTCACCTAATAGCACTCTGTGCAGATGTCAAAGGGCTAATTCAGCTTGTCAAGGTGATGCCCTGGGTGTTTGAGTGTTTTGTGTGTGTGTGTGTGTGTGTGTGTGTGGGTGTGTGTGTGTGTGTGTGTGGGGAGGGTGTGTGCGTTTGTTTACGTACGTGTGTGTCAAAGAGACATACAAATAAATACATATACAGAGGGAGAATGTTGCATGCATCCGTGTTTCTTGGTGGTTGTTAGGGGGGGGGGGGGGGGGTGGGTAATGAAGGGGGGGGGGGGGGTCATCCAAAGTTGATGGAGGCTTCCTGCTGCCTCCGGAGAGGCTGAAACAGAACAGAAAAAGGATGGAATCTTCCGTCACCTTGGCAACCATGTTGCCTTCTCCTCCCACACACCTCACTGCAAGCACCCGTCCCCCCTACACACACACACATGTGCACACACACACACACACACACACACACTGACTCAGTCAAACACACTCACACACATATACACTCTCTTTCTCTCTTTCTCTCTTTCTCTCTGCCTCACACACACACACACACACACACACACACACACACACACACACACACACACACACACACACACACACACACACACACACACACACAAAGACCAACATGGTGTGTTTGTTTCCATAAACAGTGCTCTTTCTGATGGCGTACCACCATTAGAGAGGCTGTACAGTTAAGGCTGTTCTATTCACAGTCAAAGACAGCAGTCACAGGTCATCTCCAAATTCGTTTTTACAGGCTTTTACTTCATTTAGGATAGGAACAAAAACATGTTGAAGGAGACCTCTTAATAATAAAAAAAAAATTTGGTAACATTAGTAAGCTTTCAGGAATAATAAATATAATTATTTTGTCCCATCAAGCGTTTCAATATAAGATACCCAAGGCCATTTTAGCAGGCAAGAAATAATGAATGAATGAATTCTAGTCAGAGGAAGTTGACCTTCTAAGGAGTAGCGTACTGTCTGAGTGCACAGTGAGTGAGGGAACAAGGCTTGGATCCAGACTTGAAATGCAGATATGTCCTTTTGTTTGTTTTTTTCTCAGTTTCCTTTGTTCAGCCTCATTTTGCATATCCAATGGGATTACCCTTTAGTGTAACTGTAAGCAAATGTGCTCCATGCAAAATCTCCACAGAGTTGAGACATTAAGTAAAACAAAGGCAAATGAGATGTGGGCAGGCGACTACACACTTGCCTTGGGAAGTGTGTGTGTGTGTGTGCGTGCGTGCGTGCGTGCGTGCGTGTGTGTGTGTGTGTAGCTGCTCTGTCTTTGTACATTACATTTGAAGGGAAGGGACATTACATTTGAAGGGAAGGGACATTACATTTAAAGGGAAGGACATTACATTTAAAGGGGGAGGACATTACATTTAAAGGGAAGGACATTACAGTTAAAGGGAAGGACATTACATTTAAAGGGGAAGGACATTATATTTGAAGGGGAAGGACATGACATTTAAAGCAGGACACATTTAAAGGGGAGGGATATTACATTTAAAGGGGAAGGACATTACATTTAAAGACGAAGGACATTTTATTTAAATGGGTGGACATTTGATTTAAAGGGCAAGGACACATTTAAAGGGGAGGGACATGGCATTTAAAGGAGAAGGACATTACATTTAAAGAGATGGACATTACATTTAAAGGGCAAGGACACATTTAAAGGAGAAGGACATTACATTTAAAGAGATGGACATTACATTTAAAGGGCAAGGACACATTTAAAGGGGAGGGACATTACATTTAAAGGGGAAGAACAGGTGCGGCACCAAACAACACCAATCAGCAGGACTGATTGAGCCATAGTCAGCTTCCAACTGTTCTGACTGAGACCAGATGCATCACAAAATCCTATTTGCACAGGGTCACACCATGAGCTGACTACAGAGAGAGCCCACACACACACACACACACACACACACCGTGACAGGCATGCGCACACACACACACACACACACACACACACACACACACACACACACACACACACACACACACACACACACACACACACACACACACACACACACACACACACACACACACACACACTTACCCATACATGCACGCTTACAATCATACATGCACGCACACACGCGCACACATGCACACACACACACACACACACACACACACACACACACACACCACATTTATTCAATAATTCACAAAAAAAATTCAAAAGCACCCCAACCCACACACACACACACACCTACAGAGGAACAGAGAGAGAGAGGTGTGCACCGCGTCCGTCATCAGAACTGTCAGTTTCTTAATTAACATCACTTCCGTCAGACCGGAACTCCAGCTGGGGGCCGGGCCAATCAGCGGCACAGGAGGGCGGAGAGACGCGTGAAACCGCGGTGCCACGGAAACCACCGCATCCTCAGACCCCGGGTGTGGAGTACAGTCACAGAAATACATTCAGAACTCCAACCCACAACACAAATACACAAACAAATTGAATTGACAGATTGTATCGGTTTTTACACATCATTCTTCTGTTCAATTTGTTTTGAAGTCAAACGATTAGATATCTGAATTCTCAGTGACTTATCGGAACATTGTATACCTCTTGGGTATCTGTGACCGTCAATCGTGTTATTTATTTAGTCAAGTGACTTTGAAATAAACTACACAAAAAGGAAACATCTAAAGTGAGAAATTGCGTCGAGATGAGCAAGTGAGATTGAGAACGTCAACGTCCTCCGCAAAGACAAAGACGTTTCCGCAAATATTTTCCGATATGCTTTGTTCAAATCGTAATTATAATCGGCATCGTAAAATCATTTTACACTGCAACATTTAGAGAAAACATTTTAATAGCCTGTCCTAGCTTATCCAGATAGATGCACTCTAATGACCGTGTCTGGCGTGCTCATTATTCTCTGAGGCTGATATTTTCCTCTGATGAAAGACGAGGAAAGGTCAATTTTAACAGAGACCCCATGGGACCGAGTGTTTGTGGGCAAGTGTGTGTGTGTGTGTGTGTGTGTGTGTGTGTTTGTCTTTGTGTGTGTGCGTGTGTTTGTGTGTATGTGTTCGCCTTTGCGTGTGTGTGTATGTGTCTGCATGTCTGTGTGCGTGTTTGTCTTTTTGTGTGTGTGCGTGTGTGTGTGTGTGTGTGTGTGTGTGTGTGTGTTTGTGTTTATAAACCTTGCCATGTGTATATGTGTGTATATTTGCAACAAAAAAAACCACACGATCATCAATCTGTTCTACCAATTCCTTTTCCCTTTCTTGGGAAAAGTAGGAGTGTCCTTTTACATGTGAAACTTTTAGTTTTATTTACGAGGGAAGATCAAGAGAGGGAGAGAGGGATGGGGGGGGCTCTCTTCTTCTTTAGATTCTTTGCCTTCACTGACTCTAAGCTGACGAACTTCAGAAAGCAGAGGTAAAAAGACAAGGAATATATAGGCAAGCGAGGATGACTTGTATTCCAATTCAGGCATTATTGTCCTGAAGTTTCCATGAGAAAATACCGTAGATAGAACGCATACGTGTTTCAATTTCTCTTCATATATAGTAATGTTCATATTTCATAGTTCATATCTATAAATACTTTCAACTAAATACAACCCTTCCGGTTGAAAGGAGAACTTTTAAAGAAAGGTTGTATCTTATTGTTTTTCTTTTTCTTCTTTTTTATTATTATTATTTATTAGAACTAATGTTTGTACATGTGACGTGATTTTGTCCTTTGTGAAGCACTGTGCATGGCCTTGTGTTTGAATGGTGCTGAAGAAGTAAAAAATAGCTTTGCCATATGTTGTGTCTTACGTCTGGACATTGGGACGTTTTATCATTCATCACACACACACACACGTATGTGCACACACACGTATGTGCACACACACACACACACACTAACGCACACACACACACACACACACACACACGCACGCACGCACACACACACACACACACACACACACACACACACACACACACACACACACACACACACACACACACATCTGGACAATGGGACGTTTTATCATTCATCACACACACACACGTATGTGCACACACACACACACTAACACACACGCACGCACGCACACACACACACACACACACACATCTGGACAATGGGACGTTTTATCATTCATCACACACACACGTATGTGCACACACACACACACTAACGCACACACACGCACGCACGCACGCACACACACACACACACACACACACACACACACACACACACACACACACACACACACACACACACACACACACACACACACACACACACACACACGCGGTCGAGCGGTCGCCTCACAACCGGAAGGTTGCTGGTTCGATCCCCGCCGCCTCCTAGCAAAAGCTGTCGAGATGTCCTTGAGCCAGACACCCTAACCCTAACTGCTCCTGACGTGCTGGCTGTCTCCTTGATGGCTGACTCCTCCATTGGTGGTTGAATGTGTGTATGAATGGGTGAATGTGAGGCATGACTTGTAAAGTGCTTTGAGTAACCATTGGTTAGAAAAGCGCTATATAAATGTCCATTTACCATTACGCACACGCGCACACACACACACACACACACACACACACACACACACACACACACACACACACACACACACACACACACACACACACACACACACACACACACACACACACACACACACACATCGATGTAGAAAAACACATTTGCTGTAGCTGTGTGTTTAAGATGAAAAGGGAAACATTCCACAATTATGTGCAATAATATCATAATTACATCCCATACAGTCACGCTTTCAGTCGTCTTATATGCCATGAAACAGCCATAACGCATAGCACGGCAGCGAGTGAACGCTATGGTATCTTCCGTGCTTTCCTTTGCTCCTTGCTGTAAGGAATATACACTTTGTTCTATGGAGTGGCTTTTGATTCATTGTCAACACAGTGGATGAGAGTAGTGGCTCATATTCCACATGATTGACACATGACATCGAGTCCTATATGCTACTACTGCTACTACACTACTATATTCTCCCTCTCTTCACCGTACACACACGTTGCTCTCTCTCTCTCTCTTCACGCTGCTCGAGACACAACGCCACAACAGGCCATACACATACTACAGACGAGGAGGAGAGTACAGCTTTACTGTCATATAACAGACACCTTTATTATCCAGTCCACTTCATTAGTACAGCCCTTAATCACAGTTACATTCTCAAAGGGCTTTACAGGCCATATATTTACGACGACCCTTAACCCCCCCCCCCCCCCACACACACACACACACACACAGGACAAGAAAGAACTCCCTTAATGATCAAGGAAGAAATCTTAAGAAGGAACGCAGAGTGAGGGACCTCTCCTTCTCAGGGTGGTTAGGGGTGCAATGGATGCCATAAGTGACATCCATAGTCATTTACAAGCAAGCATTTAAGTACAATATAAAACAAAAGGAGAAATCAGAATCAGAATCAAAATGCTTTTATTGTCATTGTACGGGAAATTGTACAAAATCAAGTAGCAATCCTCACAGTCACTCTTAACAAACAGCAATTGAAAAATATAAATCATTAAAAAAACTAAACAAAACTAACCGATCAGGTTCGAATAATGGCCATATAACATTGTATATTGCAGTGCAAATTAGACACATTACACGCAAATGACACACGACCGTCCCTGCTGTCACACACGGACACACACACACAGTTCTGTGTAACTACAATACTGTATTGACACATCAACACTACAATACAATACAATACTGAGTGTTATCCACGGTGATGAGGGGCTGGCTGGTGAGCAAGCTGGTAGCCGCCGCCAGGGGTTGTTGTGTCCGGGCGCCCACGGTTACGGTCGCACCCAGACACACACTGAGAGCGCGAGTATGATTAGATGGAGCCGGGGGTGGCCAGGGAACATGTAGGAAACCTCTAGTCTAGTACCGGTCGGCCACAGCAGGGGGGGGTCGGCCAGCGCCGGCCGACGGGTCGATTGGGCTGTAATGAGAACTGAGGGACTGAGCCAAACGAGAAAGAGGAAAAAGGAAGGTTTTTAAAGATGTAAAGATCATTATCTTTTATTATTTATTGTTTCTCTTACTACGATTAGAGTACATTTTGAATCACACGGCTATACACAGTACATGGATGATGATCTATAAAAATATATAGATTTGAGGGGATAACATATGCATATGCCAAGCCTTCATCTTTCGATTGAGGCTAACATTTCAATGTTCAATTCATGTTTCAATGGCTTACTTTAAAATTGAGTTTAGCCTCCCAACCGTTGTTCGCTCCATGTTTTTAACAGTAACTGCTAACATAATGTAAATACATTACATTTACATAACATTATAGTAATTTAGCAGACTCTTTAGTCCAAAGCGACAATATAGCCAATAGTGACAATAAGGTCATTCAACATCAGGTAGGCAAGAGAACTACTACCAGTCACCAGAAGTCATAAGTGCATTTCCTTCCAAAGCGAGCCTCCAAGAGCAGAACCAGAGTTCAGGTAAATGTGCAATACATTTTGTTATTTTTGGATTGTGACATAATCTGATTAGATTCAAATGTATTGTCATTGCACAGCACATGTAAAGTACAGCGAAAAATAGTTTGCATCTAACCAAAGTGTAAATATAACAGTAAAGTCCATAGTAATATACAATGTACAGTGGTTAAATATGATATAAGTCTTTCATACCTAGTCTACTAGGTATGAAAACATTTATAAAACATATAAAAACAGGTATAAAATCTTCTATGTTTAAAAAAAACCGGTGCTGAAGCTGCTACCTCCGCGACCCGATTACGGATAAGCGGGAGAAGATGGATGGATGGTGTGTATACAGTATATTTAGTAGGTATGAGATATGTGCAGATATAGGTATACCTGTGTGTCCTGAGTTTGGACCAGTTGAGAACCACTGGTACAGACCACCTGGTTCATGCTACAGTATAGGACACAGTAGAGTACAGTACAGGACAGCTACAGGAGATCCAATAGGTCCTCCCCTCTTCCCCGCCCGTGCTTTATCCCGGGCGTCTTCCCGCTGTGGCAACCGGTTGCGGGAGGCAACAATGAGTACTGCAATTAACACCGGCCAATCAATGGGGTAATTGCAGAGCGAAACTGATGGACTGTGAGGGAAGAGGAGGGGCTTCGCCGCAAGCACCGTATCGATTTACCTCACAGCAATTAGTTGGTTTTCTACCACATCGGAAGATCTGTCCCCAGCCATCTGTTCTTAGCGTGGAGAGAAGAGTTACGGGGAGAGAGTTACTGAGAGAGAGAGAGAGAGAGAGAGAGAGAGAGAGAGAGAGAGAGAGAGAGAGAGAGAGAGAGAGAGAGAGAGAGAGAGAGAGAGAGAGAGAGAGCATAATGTGAAGGTAGATGTTCTGTATGTTGAGCAGCCTCACTTGCTGCGTCAGTGGGACAATAGCGGATATCTTGAATCAGGATTTATGGGAGCCAGTTAGCAGATAGGAGTTTGTCATTGTCAGGAAGATAAGTTGCCACGCAAGCTGCGATATGGAGATATGGAAATATGCAGACGTTTACGAGGCACAAGGACACACATGCGGACACACACACACACACACACACACACACACACACACACACACACACACACACAGGATAATACACATGTGGCATGATGCAATACTTTCATCACACTGTCCCCTCCTACCCGTCGGACCACCAGGTGTTCCAGGTGTTGGTGCCTGGACACTAGCGCACTTTAGAGCCTCCCAGAACACGTCCAAGGTAAGAGACACAGACGCCACTCACTCCACACCCCCTCACCCTCACCCCCACCATCACCCCACATCCTCACCCCACACCCTCACCCTCACCCCTCAACCCCTCAACCCTCACCCTCACCCTCACCCTCACCCACACCCTCATCCCTCAACCCTCACCCTCACCCTCACCCCTTACCCTCAACCACACCCTCAACCACACCCTCACCCCACACCCTCAACCCACACCCTCAACCCACACCCTCACCCCACACCCTCACCCTCACCCCTTACCCTCAACCACACCCTCAACCACACCCTCACCGTCACCCCACACCCTCACCGTCACCCCACACCCTCACCCCACACCCTCAACCCACACCCTCAACCCACACCCTCAACCCACACCCTCACCCCACACCCTCACCCCACACCCTCACTGTCACCCCACACCCCACACCCTCACCCCACACCCTCACCCCACACCCTCACCCCACACCCTCACCCCACACACCCTCACCCCACACCCTCAACCCACACCCTCAACCCACACCCTCACCCCACACCATCACTCTCACCCTCACCCCACACACAAATATATTGTCATTGCACATCACAAGTACAGTACAGCCCAAACTACTTTGCATCTAACCAAAGTGTAAATGTTACAGTAAAGTCCATGGTAATATACAATGTACAGTGGTTAAATAGGATATAAAAACAGTCTACTAGGTATAAAAACATTTATAAAACATATAAAAACAGTCAACTCACCCCCACCCTCACCCTCACCCCACACCCTGCCCCCACCACACCCTCACCCTCACCCCACATACCCTCACCCGCCATGGAGTGTGCGCCTCCTCCCCAGCACCCATGATCTCCCCTGTGCTTTGCGGGGTCCTCCGGCGAGGGAGAGACACCGAACATCGATTTATCAAAACAAACAAAAAATAAAAAGAGCGCCATTTCCAAGATGTTTCTCTCCATCCGTGCAGCAGTAATGTGCAAAGACCAATCTGTGTCCGGCCACCGCCCCCGAGTCCAGCCAGACCTCACACTACAGCCAGACCTCCTCACACTACAGCCGCTCCTCACACTACAGCCGCTCCTCACACTACAGCCGCTCCTCACACTACAGCCGCTCCTCACACTACAGCCGCTCCACACACTACAGGCAGACCTCCTCACACTACAGCCGCTCCTCACACTACAGCCGCTCCTCACACTACAGCCGCTCCACACACTACAGCCGCTCCTCACACTACAGCCGCTCCTCACACTACAGCCGCTCCACACACTATAGCCGCTCCTCACACTACAGCCGCTCCACACACTACAGGCAGACCTCCTCACACTACAGCCGCTCCTCACACTACAGCCGCTCCTCACACTACAGCCGCTCCACACACTACAGCCGCTCCTCACACTACAGCCGCTCCACACACTACAGCCGCTCCACACACTACAGCCGCTCCACACTACAGCCGCTCCACACTACAGCCGCTCCTCACACTACAGCCGCTCCTCACACTACAGCCGCTCCTCACACTACAGCCGCTCCTCACACTACAGCCGCTCCACACACTACAGCCGCTCCTCACACTACAGCGCTCCACACACTACAGCCGCTCCTCACACTACAGCCGCTCCTCACACTACAGCCGCTCCTCACACTACAGCCGCTCCTCACACTACAGCCGCTCCACACTACAGCCGCTCCTCACACTACAGCCGCTCCACACACTACAGGCAGACCTCCACACACAATGACCATACAGTCATTCCTCACATATTAATTTATTTTCACAGACCACCACAGTAAATTCGAAAAACAAGAAAAGAATATATATATATACATACACACACACACGCACACATGCACACACGCATGCACGCATGCATGCACGCACACACACACACACACACACACACACACACACACACACACACCACACACACACACACACACAAACCTCTCAGAGAAAAAGCTAAATGGAGCTCTAATTATAATGACCTGGCCATGAAGAAAGGCTGTGCAGTAATTGGAAAACAGCCCTGGAGTATGAGAGCCATCTTCTTTAGAAGTGTCTGTGATGGAGGACGCAGAGCGAGAGAGCGAGAGAGCGAGAGAGCGAGAGAGAGAGAGAGAGAGAGAGAGAGAGAGAGAGAGAGAGAGAGAGAGAGAGAGAGAGAGAGAGAGAGAGAGAGAGAGAGAGAGAGAGAGAGAGAGAGAGCACACTAGATAGAGGGAGAAAGAGAGCAAGGGAGAGAGAGGATGAGAGAGTGAGGGAGCTAGAGGGAGCTAGAGAGAGAGAGAGAGCGAGGTAGAGAGAGGGTGAGAGAGAGCGAGGGAGATAGAGGGAGATAGAGCGAGAGTGAGAGAGAGGGCGAGAGAGCGAGAGGGAGAGAGAAGGTGAGAGAGAGCGAGGGAGATAGAGGGAGAGTGTTAGCTGGAAGGCAGGGCAGAGGAGACGAGGAGATGAGGGAATTAGAGAGTGTAGAGAGAAAGATCAGCTCGGTGGGAAAAAATAAACCGTATATAATCTTTTCCCCTGTGTTCATATTACATTTATTTTCTCTGCCACAGAAATGTGAAATACCACAAAATAAGAACAATGATTCTACAACCCGTGCAAAAGTTAAACCACACAGTGGCCACGAGGATAGAGAAGACATGACCAAACGATGAATGAATCCATGAATAAAAAAACAGCACATTATTTTACTGCTTTTGGTATATTGCGAGCTGCAGAACTTCTGACGAGCTTTTTCTGCCTCTTTAACGACAAGAATCCCAGAGAGGGAAAGCAGTGACTCCACCGTGCATTCCACCGTCGGCCTCTCTCTCGTGTCTGATCCAAGCACTGCATTTGTATAGACACACACTTATGCACACCCACCCACGCACACACACACACACACACACACACACACACACACACACACACACACACACACACACACACACACACACACACACACACACACACACACACACACAGCCACAGACACACACAGACACACACACACACACACACGACACTACACAGACACACACTCAAGACGCACAGACGTGTGCACACGCACACGCACACACACACACACACACACACACACACACACACACACACACACACACACACACACACACAGCCACAGACACACACAGACACACACACACACACACACGGACACTTACACAGACACACACTCAAAGACGCACAGACGTGTGCACACGCACATGCACACGCACACACACACACACACACACACACAAATGCAGTGCTTGCGGACTTACGGTGTACTTTTTTAACATTTCACATTTATAAATGTTTGTCGACCAACAGAACAAGTTGTCAGTTGAACTTTTACTTAGTACAACCCACCACAAGTACAGATGTCTCGGGCGCACTGGAAAATAACAAAGTCTCTTTGGAAAAGTTAAGAGTCTTCCTAGTTTTTCATCCTCCCCCCTCGCACTATTCCCTCGCACTAACACCCCACCCCCCCCCCCCACCCCCCTCGGTCGCATATTTACATATTTCATTTCGGTGAGCAGATTACCATACGGCGACTGTATCCACGCTGCTCATTACTAAACTAATAGATTTTAATCTTTTGTTCTTTGCATTCAAGACTCATCAGTATGGGACAGACAGACACACTCACACACATACACACATTCACACACACACACACACACACACACACACACACACACACACACTCACACACACACACACCCACACACACACACACACACACACACACACACACACACACACACACACACACACACACACACACACCTATACCCACATAACCACAGAGACACTGAAAACCCACACACATACCCACATAAGATAGTGACATGGAAAACACACACACACACACACACACACACACACGCAGACACACACACACACATATCTTTAATACAAGCTGAATTCTGCTGTCTGTCTGCTGTGTCGTCTCCCATTCTTACATTTCTTTCTCTTCAGAAATCGTCACAATGGAGCCGCGATGGCGTGAGGAGAAAGTGCTTTCTCAAGCACACTTTCCCCTCCTTTATTGTCTCGAACAAAGACCGTTTTATTAATCCAAAAAAAGTTTGGAGGGGTGTGGGGGTGGGGGGGGAGAGAAAGAAAGAAGAAGAAGAAGAAGAAGAAGAAGAAGAGAGGGAGAGAGAGAGAGAGAGAGAGAGAGAGAGAGAGAGAGAGAGAGGAGAGAGAGAGAGGAGAGAGAGAGACAGAGAGAGAGAGAGAGAGAGAGAGAGAGAGAGAGAGAGAGAGAGAGAGAGAGAGAGAGAGAAAGAGAGGGAGAGAGAGAGAGAGAGAGACCAGACCAGGAAGAAACAAGGAGCGAAAAGGCGAGTCAAAGCAGTTCTGAGTTTCATCTCATTTTTCTTTTGAGAACCGAGGGCGGCGGCAAGAGAAGAAGAAGAAGAAGAAGAAGAAGAAGAAGAAGAAGAAGAAGAAGAAGAAGAAGAAGAAGAAGAAGAAGAAGAAGAAGAAGAAAAGAGAATAAATCAATTACGGAGCACACCTGAATATGATTTGGAACACCTTCGCCACACACACACACACACACACACACACACACACACACACACACACACACACACACACACACACACACACCACACCCACCACACCTCGCCTTTGTCCCCCCCATCCCCCCCCCCCCCTCCCCAGAAAAAAAACCAAATTACTCAGCAAACTTATCGCTTGCCGTAGCAGGTCTGGTATTAAAGAAAACAATCAAGCAGGCTGGGATTAATCTCTGACAGCCGCCTTATCTTTAACTTGCACCTTTGTTATTTTCTGATGAGCTGCTCCTTTTTCTCCTCCTCCTCCTCCTCCTCTTCCTCCTCCCGTGCCGCCACATTGCACCATAGCTCACTGAACACCCCCCCCCCTCCTCCTCCTCCTCCTCCTCCTCTCCCTCTCCCTCTCTTTTCATTCTCTCTGCGGGGGCCACAAGCGAAGGACCTTTTGGTTTATTAAAAAAAAAGAAGAGAAAGAGAAAAGAGAGAGAGAGAGAGAGAGAGAGAGAGAGAGAGAGAGAGGGGGGGGGGAAGCCCTTTATTTGTGAAGAACAAAGGGGAGACCAAGGCAAACAATAAGGTCAGACAATCTCCTCTCTGGCAGCAGTCGCTCACCTGTTAGTCCGCCGCCTTATCAGCGCCGGTGGAGGGGTTCCTCCAGGCAGACAGGACAGCGGTCCCCGCCGCCGCCGCCACCGCCGCCACCGCCGCCGCCACCGCCGCTCTACCCAGAGGGGCGAGGGATGGGGATGGGGGGGGGGGGTGAGGGGTGGGGGGGAGAGAAGCGAAGGGGTCTGATTGACACATATCAACCTCAATCCAAGGACCTTGAGGTGGCTCCTCATATCAGAGGGACAGAGGTGCCCCACCCACCCCCCCTGTGCCCCCCCCAGACACATACACACCCTCCCCCCCTGTGGCCCCACACCCCCCCCCCCCCCCCTCTAGACACACACACAACCTCCCCCCCCCCCCCCCCCTGTGGCCCCCTACGCCACTCGGTGGCATTGTTGAACAGGAAGTGGGATCTCTGTTGAACAGGAAGTGGAGATGGCAGAGGGCACGGCTGGTGGAGGTGAGGGCACACGCAAACAAAAACACACACACACACACGCACACATAAACACACACACACACACACATAAACACACGCACACACACACATAAACACACACACACACACACACACACACACACACACACACACACACATAAACACACACACACACACACACACACACACACATAAACACACACACACACACACACACA
>CM051008.1:24312626-24315126 GCA_027704905.1 Muraenolepis orangiensis
GTGGGGGTGGTGGTGGTTTGGGGTGGGGGTGGTGGTGAGGGTGGTGGTGGTTTGGGGTGGGGGTGGTTTGGGGTGATGGTGGTGGTGGTTTGGGGTGGGGGTGGTGGTGGTTTGGGGTGGGGGTGGTGGTGGGGGTGATGGTGGTGGTGGTTTGGGGTGGGGGTGGTGGTGAGGGTGGTGGTGGTTTGGGGTGGGGGTGGTTTGGGGTGGGGGTGGTGGTGGGGGTGATGGTGGTGGTGGTTTGGGGTGGGGGGTGGTGGGGGGTGGTGGTGGTGGGGGTGATGGTGGTGGTGGTTTGGGGTGGGGGTGGTGGTGGGGGTGGTGGTGGTGGTGGGGGTGGTGGTGGTGGTGGGGGTGATGGTGGTGGTGGTTTGGGGTGGGGGTGGTGGTGGTGGTGGGGGTGGTGGTGGTGGTGGGGGTGATGGTGGTGGTGGTTTGGGGTGGGGGTGGTGGTGAGGGTGGTGGTGGTTTGGGGTGGGGGTAGTGGTGGTTTGGGGTGGGGGTGTGCGTGAGGGGGGAGGGAGCGGAGCGTGATGATGCTCTGCGTGCATCCAGATGGACAGACGGAAAGAGAGGGACACTTATTAGTAATTAGCATGGGAGCGCTAACAGGCCCCCGTCTCGGCCACACCTGAGACCCGTGATTGGCCGAGAGGATGGGCTAATTTTAGCCAACGGGCGGTCCGCAGAGGGACCCTTTAATAAATAACAGTGGCCCCCCGCACTTAGACAAGTGCACCTGTGCCAATTAACAGGTCACTAATTGGCCCGTTTCAAGGCAAAGAAGAGGAACAAAAAAAAAAAAAAACCAAGGCTCTGTCCGACGTGTCTGGGAGCAGACAGGAAGCAGCGTTCTGTACAATCAGACAGGAAGCAGCGTTCTGTACAATCAGACAGGAAGCGGCGTTCTGTACAATCAGACAGGAAGCGGCGTTCTGTACAATCAGACAGGAAGCGGCGTTCTGTACAATCAGACAGGAAGCAGCGTTCTGTACAATCAGACAGGAAGCGGCATTCTGTACAATCAGACAGGAAGCGGCGTTCAGTACAATCAGACAGGAAGCGGCGTTCAGTACAATCAGACAGGAAGCGGCGTTCTGTACAATCAGTCAGGAAGCGGCGTTCAGTACAATCAGACAGGAACCGGCGTTCAGTACAATCAGACAGGAAGCAGCGTTCTGTACAATCAGACAGGAAGCAGCGTTCTATACAATCAGACAGGAAGCAGCGTTCTGTACAATCAGACAGGAAGCAGCGTTCTGTACAATCAGACAGGAAGCAGCGTTCAGTACAATCAGACAGGAAGCAGCGTTCTGTACAATCAGACAGGAAGCAGCGTTCAGTACAATCAGACAGGAAAGCAGCTTCAGCAGCTGCCATGCGTAACCTTTCACAGCGCAATAACCGGCTCAATTGGATTGCGAAATGTTTATTTGCCGTCATTTATACTTCCCGTCAAACAAACCATGGAATACTATCTGAATGGCGGTGGCAGCGGTGGTGGCGATAGCGCCGGTGGCGGGCGGTAGCGGTGGTGGCGGCGATAGCGGCGGTGGCGGCGATAGCGGTGGTGGCGGGTGGTAGCGCCGGTGGCGGGCGGTAGCGGTGGTGGCGGCGGTAGCGCCGGTGGCTGGGATTGCCTTTGGTTTCAAAGCCCTGGACAACGTAGGGCGTCTGCTGAGCCAGAGTACATCGTAGCAATTGTTTTGTTGTGTTTTTTCTGCATTGTTTGTCCCCGTAGCAACAGCTACTGTTCCTTTTGGCTTTTTCCAATCCCCTGCATGCAGCAGCTCCCTGATCTTTATCATGCTATCGCATCTTCTCCCTTATCAGTTGTTCTTAGTCCCCCCCCCCCCCCCCCCCCCCCCCCTCTCTCCTGCTCTGGTTCTATTGCTCTCATTAATTCCTGCCCTCTCCCGCTCTCTCTCTCTCCTCTCTCTCTCTCTCTCTCTCTCTCTCTCTCTCTCTCTCTCTCTCTCTCCTCTCTCTCTCTCTCTCTCTCTCTCTCTCTCTCTCTCTCTCTCTCTCTCTCCTCTCTCTTTCCTCAAGCCTCCTGCTGCTGTGTGCCCATCACAATCAGGGGGCTCTCTCGCTCCTCTCCCCCGCCTCCCAACCCGCGCTGCTCTCTCTCTCTCTCTCTCTCTCTCTCTCTCTCTCTCTCTCTCTCTCTCTCTCTCTCTCTCTCTCTCTCTCCATCTCTCACACGCTCTCTCTCTCTCTCTCTCTCTCTCTCTCTCTCTCTCTCTCTCTCTCTCTCTCCCATCTCTCACATGCTCTCTCTCTCTCTCTCTCTCTCTCTCTCTCTCTCTCTCTCTCTCTCTTCTCTCTCTTTCTCTGTCTTTCTCTCTCTCTCCATCACACACCTTCATCCCAAATGTGTATTATCTTTTTTCTGCATTTCTCTCTCTCTATGCTCCTTTTCTTTAAACCTCAAATCAACACTGCAGCATCTCTCTCTCTCTCTCTCTCTCTCTCTCTCTCTCTCTCTCTCTCTCTCTCT
>CM051008.1:24340126-24345126 GCA_027704905.1 Muraenolepis orangiensis
TAATTCTATATTAAATATCAACAGCTTATTTACGGTATTAAATTGATAGTTAATTAATGCAATTATGCAGCCTCAAAATGTATCTATTTAGTTGTTATTAGAATGAAGATGAAATAACATTTTGTCCATTTGATTTTAGCCATGCATTTTCTTTGTGCCTTTCTGCTTTATGTCCTATAATAACAACCAAATTATTACAATTAATACAAACGATAAAGGTATGAAACTCAGACAGAGATTTCGGAACAAAATGTCTAACCTGAATGTGCAGAATTTTCAACTGAAAACATAATGTGAATTGATCTACCAGATTTATACGTTTTGAGTAATGAATTGACCAATTATATTTTCACAGCTTGGTATACAACTATCACCGTACAATTTGTAATGCATAGCAATTCAATCAGTGTTCCGCTATGGCAGATATGCCATGCATGCTAAATAAATTTGCCACCTTTGAAAAACAATATAATTTGTTATTTTGATCTCAATTAAAAAATATTCATGGTTGCCATTTATGTTTAATAAATGGTTGTTGTTTTTTTATTACCAATAGGCCTGCTACTTGATTTAACAAAATATATTAGCTTTTTTTGCTTGTTGAATAATTTAGAATACATCATTTTGTATGAAGATTCATTTCAAAGCCGTGATTTAAAGCAGCCCGAGGTGATTTGGACCTCAACAAGGACGATTGAATAAGACCCACAAGGACACAATTGACTATGTGTTACCTTTACTACAGCTAACCTCCATTTTGGCTGACTCCGTCTGCAGCAAGCTCAAAGAACAACAATGTGAACTTGAGAGAGAGAGAGAGAGAGAGAGAGAGAGAGAGAGAGAGAGGAGAGAGAGAGAGAGAGAGAGAGAGAGAGAGAGAGAGAGAGAGAGAGAGAGAGAGAGAGAGAGAGAGAGGAGAGAGAGGAGAGAGAGAGAGAGGAGAGAGAGAGAGAGAGAGAGAGAGAGAGAGAGAGAGAGAGAGAGAGAGAGAGAGAGAGAGAGAGAGAGCAATAGGAGGGATATAAATAGGAGGGAGGGAGAGAGAGAGAGGGAGAGGGAGAGGGAGAGGGAGAGGGAGAGGGAGAGGGAGAGGGAGAGGGAGAGGGAGAGGGAGAGGGAGAGAGGGAGAGGGAGAGGGAGAGAGGGAGAGGGAGAGGGAGAGAGAGAGAGAGAGAGAGAGGGGGGGGGGAGAGAGAGGGGGAGACGAGCAGAAAGCTTGAGCTGAGAGAATCCACCTGGAACCTTTTTTTTTTTTTTAAACACACTTGAGGAGTTCTCTCAAAGGTCAAGTCTAGGCTTACGCTGTGACCTCTCACTTCTCGCAGGAGGTCACCGTGAGGTCAAACGCTGGTGTTGCATACCAAATAAAAAATACCCCAATTGTATTCCTCGTGGAGATAATGGCTGCTGTCTTTGTGGAGAATTGCCTTGGATATTAAAATACAAAAAAAACGGCATTCTCCGAAAACAAGCTGATTGTTCATTATAGGTCAGCAGTTTCATTCATAATTCATAAAGCAATTTCTGAATATCAAGCGCTGTTGTGGAGGAGCGAAGGAGGAGGAACATAAACGGGACGTCATTTATTTCAGGATGTGGTTTTTTTTCTCGTTTATTTGTAAACTTGGTCAGAAATGCAGCAACTGCAACGTACTTCTTCTTACACAACGTCGGAAACCGTAACGGGGTCGAACCGGGGCCCTCTTAAAAGATACAACAGCGGGGCCCCGGACATAGCGAATGTTTCGAGAAACGTCAGAAATGAATTCTTTAAAAAATGAATAAGAACCAGAGAGAGAAAGCTGAGAAAGCTCGAAGAGGCAGAGAGAGAGAGAGAAAGAGAGAGAGAGAGAAAGAGAGAAAGAGAGAGAGACTGTGGGAAAAGGGGTAAACAGAAGCGCATATATTTACACAAAATGGATGTTTCAGTGCAGAAGTCTTTGCGATGAGCGTGGGGAGAGACATGCTACGTGTTAAAAACCTTTTTTTCCACACACACACACACACACACACTGCAAAGAGTGAAGTCAAATATTAGGTTATGAGGTG
This sequence comes from Muraenolepis orangiensis, assembly GCA_027704905.1. Taxonomy (NCBI): domain Eukaryota; kingdom Metazoa; phylum Chordata; class Actinopteri; order Gadiformes; family Muraenolepididae; genus Muraenolepis; species Muraenolepis orangiensis. The sequence continues at coordinate 24,342,176 of CM051008.1, forward strand.
AGGGCGTTAATGGCAGCGTATAGGACCAAATTCTTCCACTAAAGACAGTTTAAAAGGAGATAACACAATATGTACAGTAGAAGAAAAAAACAAAAAAACAAAACAAAAAATTGATAAAAATATCTTAATTACAATAGTCTATTTGAAGCATATAAGTATTTCCTTTCACATACATTTATAGAACATTTGTTGGTCTATATGTACAATCTAAATCGTCTCGACGTGAATTGTTTGCTTTTTTCTTCTTTTTTTTTACAATATTAAACAATTTTAGATGCCAGGGAAAACCCCCACCAACCTTCTCAACACAAATCATCTATTTTAAACAATAGATGCCCCCCAAACATGTACAACGTTCCCCGTTTTTTGAGTAAAGCTTTAAACTGGACTTATTTTTAAGCTTATTTTAACGCACACTTCACACAGTTTTCATTTGCTGTCGACTGCGGAGTTTGAACTTTGTGTGAATATCAGGGTTTTTTTCTCAATCTGGTTTTACAAGAAACAAAAAAAAAACGCCAAAAAAAAAAAAAATCAGGGAATCCGGTTTGACACATTTCAGAAATAAAAAGAAAAATAACTTCTATAAATAGCTTAGTCTTTTTTTTTTTGTAATAACTTTTCCTTTTTTTTGTACATTTCTTCCAGTGGTTTTTTGTGTCAATGCCCCTCCTCCTCCTCCATGGTTATCCCCGCGTGTCTCCAGTGTGTGTGTGAGCGTCCCTGGCGGCGGAGGAGGAGGGAGGAGGAGGAGGAGGAGGAGGAGAGGGTTAGGGCGCAGGCTTAGAAGTGGCTCTCTGTGTTCGGCCCACCCTGCACACCTGTGAAGAAGCATGAATAGAGGAGGAGGGTGAGGAGGGGGGGTGAGGAGGGAGGTGAGGGTGTTTGTGTGAGCCGTGAGTCTTCCAGACTGCCTGGCGCCCAACCGACCGAACGGAGGCCATGCTTGATCAACAAACAAACCCAAAACCAAGCGGGTCAAACGACAACAACCACCACCACCACCACCACCCTGGGGATTTATTCTACTCTGTTTCTCTCTCCTCTTTTCCAGAGTGAGTTTTTATAACAAGGCACAGCTGCGAGCGGCCAATAGATAGAACCCCCCCCCCCCACTAGCCCTCTGTGTTAGTTTTGAGCAGGGGGGGGGGGGGGAGGAGGAGGAAGATGAACAGGACGGGACGAGAGACCCGGGCCGACCTGATGTTTTAACCCCCCGTGTCTGTGTGGGAAATTGCTACACAAGTGGCAGTTATTGTGCAACACACACAGCTGCATGTGAGATGGTGTGTGTGTGTGTGTGTGGCAAAAATGTCAGGTTCCCCAATCAGTCAGTCCCCGTGTGTTTCAATGTCCTACTGGCCTTCCTTCACCAGCCTGGTGCTATATATTGTGGGATTGCTACACTACACACACCCGCATGCACACACACACACCCGCATGCATACACACACACACCCGCATGCATACACACACCCGCATGCATACACACACACCACTTAATCCCGAATAGCCCTACTAACAAGCAAACAGCACACATGCCTATTTATGCATTTCTATTGTTTGAAATTATACACGAAAAATATCAACACAGGTGGGAAAATAAAAGTGAAATTGTATAAAGCCAACTTACCGTTGCAGGATGTCAATCTCAACGGCACAAAATTGAGTCCTCCGGCTTATTAACTATTGATGTCCTCTGGAAGAAGAAAAAAACCACACCACGCACACACACACACAGGTACAAGGTTTAGCTTTCAGCGAAGACATGAGTGGTGGGCCATACTCTGCCCTAATGCGCATACAAAGCGAATGAAAGACAGCCAAAGCGATAGAGGCTTGTGTGTGTGTGTATGTGTCTGTGTCCCCCGCCCCCCCCCCCCATAATACATTCTCGTATGGGCCTATTGAATAACAAAGAGGCCTTATTGTCCGCGATGGAGTGGGCTGCGCCAGGGGCTGCTTCACCTCTCCCGTGATAACGTGGGGGCCTCTGACACACGCACGGCGAAGCGCTCACACATTCATTAGAATGCAAATCACAAGCTCGCCATCGAGTGCGCAATCTCAACCACCACCACCCCGGCAATACTGCTGCTGTTTTATGCGTGTATCCCCCACCGTCCCACCCTACCCAACAACAACAACACTATATCAAGTACATTCATTCAGCCCTCGGTTGGTTTGTTTTAAGCATTTAAACCACACAAAATATATAAAACAAATCGCGGCGAATTTGGACGAAGCACCGTAATGGAAAAACAACACGGGCACCGCTGGGTCTGCTTTGTCTTGGGGAAGAACGCCGAGCGGAGGGGACACACAGTCAGCCAGCAGGAGAACCCACCCCCCCCCCCCCCACACACACACACACACACCCCAGCCCTTACCCTTTAAACAGTGTGATGACTCGAGTCGTATTACTATTATTATTATTATAATAAATAAATAAATAAAAAGAAAGAAAGAGCCTTACCTGGTGGTCAATGTTGAGCACCGTCAGCGGTGTCCGGTTGGGGTTGGAGGAGCCGGGGGTCCGCTGCTGCTGCTGCTGCTGCTGCTGAGGTGGAGGCGGCTGCTGCTTGTGGAGGGAAGGGTGCGTCTCCAGTGCGAGCTGCAGGTCCAAGATGTAGTCTATGACGTGCTGGAGGATCTCCACTTTGCTGACTTTCTTATCCTGGGGTATCGTGGGCACCAGGCGCTTCAGGCGGTTGTAGCAGTCGTTCATGTCGCCGTGGTGCAGGTCCTCCTCCTCCATCATCCGGCACCGGGCAATGTGGAGGCTGTGCTCCGACAGACGGTGCGCCGACAGCCCGCCGCTGCTGTTGCTGTTGTTGTTGTTACCCGAGGAGCCGGAGTCCCTCTGAGAGCGCACGGGAGTGATCGCCTTCATTTGGTTTCGGGTGTTGGTTTTTCGTTGTAAGATCACAACAAAATCACAAAACCAACAC
>CM051008.1:24352626-24355126 GCA_027704905.1 Muraenolepis orangiensis
CAGTTGAAATAACTTTTAAATGAATTGTCTACAAGTACAATAGCGTCTATGTGGTAAACGCCTCCTACAGTAAGAGCAGATGTGTATTGGGAGCGTTGACACTTGACACGCCGTGGCTAACCAGGAGCTAACACCTGGGGGCCCCACTATCAACAACACAGAGAAGTCAGCAGATAAGAGCCTGTTTATTTTCTGTCTGATCGCTGTTGAAAACCAATAAATGAAAGTCTACTACTTAAATGTCATTTCTTAGGAAGTTCATTTAAGTTCAACTTGTTTGTTGAATTTATATTTTTAATATCGTGGTTTGTGATGTTATGATTATATTGAAATGCTGACCCAGATTGGATTTTTAATTATCGTGTTTATTATTTTGTTACCTTTTGGTTATGTTGCGCAAACCAATGGAATTATTGAAATTAAATTGCTTTTCATTTGATATAGCAATAGTTTGAATAAACATCACGTAATTAATTCTGTATTGGTAATTAAATATCTCCTTATTATTATTTAAATAAACATATCATGTTTTATTATGTATAACTTTGTCTAACCCTTGATTTACAGTCACAAAATAAAAGTCCTAGAAGAATGCGTTTGTTTGATTTGTGAATGATGCAAAAAATCGCAAACCAATGGAACTCCTTCATCGTACCTCTAGGTTGTGCCAATTAGTACAACCTTGTAGTTGTTTCTAATATACTTACCTGTTTATAAATATACACCTATGTCTGCACATATCTCATACCTACTCTAGAAGTTATTTTATGCCTGTTTGTATACCTAGTAGCCTGTTTTCATATCTTATTTAACCACTGAACATTGCGTATTTCCATACACTTTACGGTCACATTGGAACTTTGGTTAGATGCTAACTTATTTTCGTTGTACTGTACTTGTGCTGTGCAATGACAATACATTTGAATCTAACCTAATCTAATCCAGGTAATAAAGTACTCCAAATACTATAATACTCTCTATGTTCATTTTTATTGTATATTGTAGTATTTTGTATAGTATTGTTTTACAAAGTTATACTGCGGGAGGGAACGGGGAGTAAGCATTCGTTGTACTTGTTGCAAATGGCCAATAAACATCTTGTATCTTGAAATCATGTGACACTATTATGATTAGAAAAAGTTCCAAGTTCTATGAAGTGTTGAGTCATGTCCTTGCCACAAACACTGGCTGGTCATCTGGCTTCCACATTTAGCTATCATCGTTTTGTCGAGCTTTTAAAAAACAAAAAATTAGGACACAAGTCAGCTAACTCCCATCAGACACAGGTCACATGACCCGCTCAGCTGCAGCTGCAGCTCAATCCGTTGTCACAACACGACCTCCTGGATAACTGGAACGGAATCCGATGACGTGAACTACAATTTTCTTTTTTATAAATCACTTGCGTTGTCAATAAGCACAAAACATTTGTTATTGAACAAAAAAATAAATAAACAACCAGAAGCAAACATCGCTCCACAGGCGCTATAACCGAATCACACTGAGCCATTTGTGAGGAGGGAAAGGAACTCCACTTGACTTGATCTCTTCACAGACAGACAGGCTAACCATCTGCCAGGCAGGCAGGCCGCCAGGCCACCTGTGGAGCTCATGTGTGTGTGGGTGACCATCACCTATTGTTCTACAACCAGGAACACGGTTAGACCCTAACAAGACCGGTCAACAGTTGAGTGCGTTATTCATAGACCAGGCCTCTCTCTCTCTCTCTCCCTCCCATTCTCTCTCTTTCTTCTTTCTTTCTTTCTTTCTTTCTTTCTTTCTTTCTTTCTTTCTTTCTTGCTTGCTTGCTTGCTTGCTTGCTTGCTTGCTCTCTCTCTCTCTGTTCTCTCTCTCTCTCTCTCTCTCTCTCTCTCTCTCTCTCTCTCTCTCTCTCTCTCTCTCTCTCTCTCTCTCTCTCTCTCTCTCTCTCTCCTCTCTCTCTCTCTCTCTCTCTCTCTCTCTCTCTCTCTCTCTCTCTCTCTGTTGGGCATCGAGACTCTCATGGTGTCCCCAGCTGCTTCTTTCACTTCCTCTCTTCCCACCGCTTGGTCAACGTGCACGACTCCTGAGCCGGCCCTCAGTGTACCACTCTGTGTCCCGACCGTGTGCCTGTACACGTTTGTTTGTGTGTGTGTGTGTGTGTGTGTGTGTGTGTGTGTGTGTCCCAGTGTGTGTGTGTGTGTCTGTCTGTCTGTGTAGGGAGCACTGTGCAGCACTATGTGGTGTAATGAGAGACATTTAATTTAATTTCAGTTCTTAACTTTAGTTTCCTTCACTCTGGCTTCTGAGCACCTAATAAATAAAACATTCTTTGAAAAGTGTGTGTGTGCGCGTGTGTGTGTGTGTGTGCGTGCGTGCGTGGGTTCATGTGTACGGTTATGAATAGTCATGGTTTCTTGTTGCTAACCCGTGCAGATGTGTGTTGTACGTGTTAACGCTTTGTGTCTGTCGCTAGCAATCGCCCAATGTAATTTATGAGGATTAATACCCTATTTTCAAA
>CM051008.1:24362626-24370126 GCA_027704905.1 Muraenolepis orangiensis
CACACACACACACTGTAATGGGTATAGCTTGCCTATACATGCCTAAATGTCTACGGGTTAGCAACACGAGAGAGCTATCTAGTGTCTTTGGAAGAAGGACTCTTTCAGTAACCATTATGGTATTATCCCTGTAATCCATGTTTATGATCATACATACAAGATCACAGTGGCAGTCACAGTACAATAATCGAAATGACGCTTTACAGAGAACGTGCTGTGGAGATCATACCGATAACACATATAGTCGTGTCCCAATTGGATGCCTCCCCAAAAACAAAAAAACACTTTGTGGTTCCTTTTTGTGAAAAGTTGGCAGGGAATTGAGCCTACAAGGTGATTTGTTCCTATTTCAACGTAGCGCCAGGACAATTCCTCATGGGTATGTGTATGTGACCTGATATGAATAAATAATAAGATGCATACAAATGATGGCAAGGAAGCCAGTCTCCCACTCCCAAAGAGCCCAACTATAGGATGCTTCCTATACTCTTCCTACTGAAGTGGGACAGGCCTGTGCGTCGCCATATGTCCTCAAACGGCTAAAAGAGCTATCCTCCTATCCTCCTATCTCTCCGGAGCGGTAATGGGGACACGCAGGCAGAGTGTGTCTACGGCTGCTCGTCACTTAAACACCCTGATGTTCCCAAACAGAGAGAGGGAGGGAGGGGGGGGAGAGAGAGAGAGAGAGAGAGAGAGAGAGAGAGAGAGAGAGAGAGAGAGAGAGGAGAGAGAGAGAGAGAGAGAGAGAGAGAGGAGAGAGAGAGAGAGAGGAGAGAGGAGAGGAGAGGGAGGGAGGGAGAGAGATAAGAAGAGAGAGAGAGAGAGAGAGAGAGAGAGAGAGGAGAGAGAGAGAGAGAGAGAGAGAGAGGAGAGAGAGAGAGAGAGAGAGAGAGAGAGAGGGGGAGAGGGGGAGAGGGAGGGGGGGGGGGGAGAAGAGGCAGATAGAGAGGAATAGAGAGAAAGAGAGAGGGGAGAGGGGTAGAGAGAGGGAGAGAGTGAAAGAGAGAGAAAGAGAAGGAAGGTAGAGAGAGAAAGAGAGGGAAAGGGAACGAGAGAGAGAGAGAAAGAGAGGGGTAGAGAGAGAGAGCAGTAGAGAGATAGAGAGGGGGAGAGACAGCGAGAGAGAAAAAGAGAAAGAGAGAGGGTTAGAGAGCGAGAGAAAGCGAAAGAGAGCGTTGGAGAGAGAGAGAGAGAGAGAGAGAGAGAGAGAGAGAGAGAGAGAGAGAGAGAGAGAGAGAGAGAGAGAGAGAGAGAGAGAGAGAGAGAGCGAGAGAGAGGGTGAGAGAGAGAGAGAGAGAGAGAGAGAGAGAGAGAGAGAGAGCGTGAGAGAGAGAGCGTGAGAGAGAGAGAGAGAGAGAGCGAGAGAGAGAGAGAGAGCGTGAGAGCGAGACAGAACAGCGGAAAAAACGAGGGCGCTCGTCAACATGGGGGCCGTTACAATCAAACTACAAGTGGTGATTTAAAGTATCGCGTATGTGTGTGTGTGTGTGTGTGCGTCTGTGCTAGCGCACCGCGGCGGCGGTGGTGGCGGCGGCGTGCATAATCAGCACTTGCTTCTCTTTCATGTAATATGTTCTCCAAACACCGCCCCCCCCCCCACACACACCCACACACACACACACACACACACACACACACACACACACACACACACACACACACACACACACACACCCCCCTCTGGCCCACATAGATATGTTTATGTCTGTTCCAGGATCCAGGCCAGGCATTAACGCTCACCACCACCACCACCAAACTTCTTCTTTCACTTGGGACTCGCTTATAATAGGAGCGTTCTCTCCAAGATGATCCATTTGAAAAGAGAGAGATAGAAAACGCATCCCTGGGAGATGCTAAATATACTCGGTGAAGCGGGCGGGGCCGAGAGAGGGGGGGGGGGAGAGAGAGAGAGAGAGGGAGAGAGAGAGAGAGTGAAGACAGGAGAGAGAGAGAGAGAGGAGAGAGAGAGAGAGAGAGAGAGGAGAGAGAGAGAGAGAGAGGAGAGAGAGAGAGAGAGAGAGAGAGAGAGAGAGGAGACGGGAGAGAGAGAGAGAGAAGAGATATAGTGAGAGTGAGAGAGCGAGGGAGGGAGAGAGAGAGAGAGAGAGAGAGAGAGAGAGAGAGAGAGAGAGAGAGAGAGAGAGAGAGAGAGAGAGAGAGAGAGAGAGAGAGAGAGAGAGGCGTGTTTGATTAAGGGCCGCGGGCCGCCGCGCGTTGCGTCAAAACCTCGTCAAAGCGGCGGCGTGGAGTTAAGCGATGTGGTGATAATGTAGGTTACCGGGTGTGATGGTGCTTATCGTGTCATTATCAGATAGCCGGCTGTGATTAATGTCTCCTTTTGGACGGGGAGATGAGAAATTATGATTATTTTTTTTTAAATATATATATTTATATATAGTTTGTGCTTTGCGTGGCGCCGACTACACTTCCTTGGCCCCCTTAAGATAGCTGGATATGCAGATAGGAGCGTCTTACGCAGTACATTACGAGGTGTTTATCCGTTTTAAACTCTTCATCTCGGAGGGAGGATCTGACATCTGGGATGCAGCAGAGAGACGCCACAGTCAAAGCCAAGACACACAAGTGTCATCATTCGTTTCAATCGGGTTTTTTTTATCGTTTAGCCTACGATCGACAATTTCACAAATTGTTCTGATGAAAGATGAAGACTATATGTATAATCGTATCTAGATACGCTAAGCTGCTATTATCGTTTGATTAATTGTCTTTTGGGGTTTGGAAAAGTCATTGAGAAGTCATTGAAAACGTGAACAGGTAGCTAGGTTGCAATAAGAATAGCTTGTTGTGTGCTTTGTATCAACACAGGGCTGAACACAGATCTACAAACACGATTTGCTTCAATTCATACAGTGAGGGAAGACCAGGGTTCACAAACTGCATCACAAACCATTTGGAATGTGTAACGAGTGTAATGAATACATTTTTTGATTGAAGCAATGGGTCTTCAATGAGCCCGATTTTGGCCATTTGGGAGTATGTATCATAGCTCAATGCCATACACAAATGCACGCAGGCACGCACACACACACACACACACACACACACACACACACACACACACACACACACACACACACACACACACACACTAATTGCAGGCCTAGCTATGATGAACAGCATCCATCATAAAGGCTGGCAACCGCCTTGTTGGAACCTTGAGCTGTTCATAATTTGGCTGTGTGTGTGTGTGTGTGTGTGCGTATGTGTGTGTGTGTGTGTGTGTGTGTGTGTGTGTGTGTGTGTGTGTGTGTGTGTGTGTGTGTGTGTGTGTGTGTGCGTGTGTGGGTGGGCGTGTGTGTGCGTGGGTGTGTGTGTGTGTGTGTGTGTGTGTGTGTGAGTGGGTGGTAACACAGTGGTAAGACAACACACCGATTAAATTCAAAGGTGTACTCCCGTAGACCAGCTGAAACCCCATTAGGAACGTGAATACAAGGAGGACAAACTCGGGAGTTTCAATCTAATTCAAATAATAGGCCTGATAAACCATCAGGCGGTGGCCATTAAAAGAAAACAGAGAGTGTTTTCCCTGGGAGAAGGTGAGGCAATCAAAGTGCGAATCCAATTCTATGAAAAGGTATTATCACGATTTCCAAGCCCCGGATGAACCCACAGACAAAACAACAGGTTTGCAATTTGTTTATCTGAAGCTGGAATGAATTCACTTTGCTCTACCGTTCAGAGAAGATCGGCGCTAAGAGACGCAAAGCTCCCCTTCTAAAACCGCTTCATTACAAGAAGCAAAACTAATTATAAAAAACACAACCTTGTCCAACAGTGAAGGAACCAAAGTGACGGCCTGACACACACAGCATCACCCTCATACACACGCACGCACGCACACACACACACACACACACACACACACACACACACACACACACACACACACACACACACACACACACACACACACACACACACACACACACACACACACACACACACATACAGCATCACCCTGACAAACACACCCACACAGCATCACCCCATCACACACACACGCATCACCCTGACACAAACACACCTGACACACACAAACACACACACACACACATGCATCACCCTGACAAAAACCCACCTGACACACACACAAACACTCACAGAATTACCCTGACACACACACACACACACACCCACACCCACACACACACACACACACACACACACACACACACACACACAGCATCACCTCACCTCACACTTCTCTGGAAATCACTGAAGTGCTGTTCATGTCCAAGACACCCCTCCCCCCGCTGCCCTTTAACTGGTCACCCCCCTCTCTCCTCCTCCTCTTCCTCCTCCTCCTCTTCCTCCACGCTCTCCATGTGATGTTCCCCTGTGATGTGATGAGACAGGTAGAGCACATCCCACGCTGGCGTGTGTGTGTGTGTGTGTGTGTGTGTGTGTGTGTGTGTACATCTTCTCCCTCCACTGACTGCTGCTGGAGGGGAGGGGGGAGAGGGGGGGGGGGGTGAGTTGGGGGTCCGTGTGCCCCCCCCCCCCTCTCCCCCTCCCCGTAAGTCTTTGTGCTCTTCACGTTGTGCCGATCAATGTCCTGGCCAGGTTCCCATGGGTGGGGAGGAGGAGGGGGGTGGGGGTGGGGTTGGGGGTGGGGGGAGAGAAGGTGGGCGGGCTGGTTGACACACACACAAAGCCTTACAGCTGAGACACCACCACTGTCTCACAAGTCACCCCCCCTTCCCTTCCCCACACCCCACTGGAGCGAGAGACAGAGCAGGGGAGAGAGCAAGGGAGAGGAGAGAGAGAGAGAGAGAGAGAGAGAGAGAGAGAGAGAGAGAGAGAGAGAGAGAGAGAGAGAGAGAGAGAGAGAGAGAGAGAGAGAGAGAGAGAGAGGAGGGGAAAGTGAAAGCTTAGGAAGGAGTGGGTGAAGAAGGGAGAACAAGTGGAAAAGGGGAGAGAGGGAATGAAGTATGGAAGTGGAGAGAGAGAGGAGAGAGAGAGAGAGAGAGAGAGAGAGAGGAGAGAGAGAGAGAGAGAGAGAGAGAGAGAGAGAGAGAGAGAGAGAGAGAGAGAGAGAGCAGGAATGGAGGGAGTCGAGAGTGGAGAGTGAAGAGCAAGAGAACAGAGGCGGATGAGGGATTAAGTCCTTTCCTCCAGGATAAAGCCTTATCTTTCAGGGAGGGAGGGAGAGAGAGAGAGAGAGAGAGAGAGAGAGAGAGAGAGAGAGACAGACAGACAGACAGACAGACAGACAGACAGACAGACAGACAGACAGACAGACAGACAGACAGACAGACAGACAGACAGACAGAAAGAGAGGCAAGAGAGAGGGAGAGAGGGAGAGAGGGAGAGAGGGAGAGAGGCAGAGAGACGGAGAGACGGAAGGTACGAGGGTGGTGGCAAAGGAGGAGAAAGGGGTTTGATCCTCCCCTGCGTCTCCCCCTCCTCCCTCTCTTCTTCGTCTTCTCCTCCTCCTCCTCCTCCTCCTCCCTCTCCTCCTCCTCCTCCCTCTCCTCCTCCTCCTCCTCCTCCTCTTCTTTTGTGTCTTTCCTCCATCACTGTAATCCGACGTGACAGAGTTACAGATGGTCCATCTATGTGAGAACCGATCACATTCTTGCCGAGGGACCGTGGGCCCGGGAGGGCGTCCAGGGCTTGTGCCTGCCTGCAATCCTATATCATAATACATGATATATGTACGTACCTACGTGCGTGTGTGTGTGCGTGTGTGTGTGCGCGTGTGTGTGCGCGTGTGTGTGTGTGTGTGTCCTTTTGTTTTGTGTGTCCATGAGCGTATGCGCAGCGCCTACACAGTCCTTTGGGACCAACCCGGCAGTAACACATCAAACAGTCGTTGAAGCAACCCTTGGAAGTCTATATGTAACATATAAACCCCTCCCCCCCCCCCCCCACACACACACACACACACACACACACACACACACACACACACACACACACACACACACACACACACACACACACACACACACACACACACACACACACACACACACACACACACACACACACACATATATTGTATATTGTCGCTATACGTGCAAAAGGTGCTTCAAGTCAGAGCGTTCGGGGACCTCGCCGTACACGTCTGGGGGGGAGGGAGACGGGGGGAGGGAGGGAGGGAGGGAGGGAGGGAGGGAGGGAGGGAGGGAGGGGGAGACGGGGCTGACATTTTGACGGATGAACGTGAAGTAGAGAATTGGCGAGAAGGGGGAGGTGTTGGGAGACGGGGGAGACGGGGGGGGGGGGGGGTGGGTGAAGGGGGAGGGAGGGGGAAGGGGGAAGGGGGAGGGAGGGGGAAGGGGGAGGGAGGGAAGGGAGGGGGGGGGGGGGGAGGGCACGCCTTCGCTGCCTCTCACCTTGGTAATGGCCTCCCACAGGAACGGGGGCTCTGGATGCGGCGCGCCTTGATCTCTTCTCTCGCTCTTCTCTCGCTCTCTCTCTCTCGCTCTCTCTCTCTCTCGGAGGAGGAGGAGGACGAGGAGGACGAGGAGGAGGTGAGGAGGAGGTGAGGAGGAGGCGAGGGTGAGGAAGAGGAGGAGGCGAGGAGCGGCGTTGCCTTGGTGGTGTCGCGCTCGAGAGATTTGAGAGACGGGCTGCAGAGAAAGTTTAGTTCCTGCAGGGTGAAGGGGAAACTTAGTGAAGGGCGGGGGGGGTAGACTGAGTTCATATCACTACTGAGGTGTTGCTGTTTGCTGAGAGACACACACACACACACACACACACACACACACGCTGGTTTTACCATGAAATAAAGGTCCTGTAAAGCACTTTATTTTTATTTATTTTTTTGTACAATAGGAGATAAGAAAATGTCTCCCGAAACAATTTCGCTGTTTTTTAATTAGATGGTGTTTGATTTAACACGATCGACGGTGCTTCCTCCGCCGATGCTTTGCATCGCGACCTGTCGTCGGATGTGTCAGCCACACACCGTCACCCGGGTGATGGGGGGGGGGGGGGGGAGGAGGTGGGTGAGAGAGAGGGAGAGGAGCGGGAGTACAAACGAATTGGGGGAAGGAAGAGGGATAACAAGAAGGGGAGAAAATGACACTTATGGGATACTATGCGCTATGCGTGCGTGTGTGCGTGTGTGTGTGTGTGTGTGTGTGTGCTGGCCTGCGCCTGCCTGCGCGTGTGTGTGTGTGTGTGTGTGTGCGTGTGTACGTGTGTGAGTGTGTGCGTACATATATGTGTGTGTGTGTGTGTGTGTGTGTGTGCGTGCGTGGGTGGGTGCGCGTGTGACACGGAGGTGATGGGCGTTGTCTCTCACCCTGGGGGTCTCCTGTTGTCGTCCGCTGACGTCTCCCAGAATCCTATTAGGAGCGAGTCACACTTGGGTGGCACTTCCATCATGGGCCCTGCACATTCAGATTGCTGTTATGAATATAATTAGAGAAGGAACTGGAAGGATATGTTCAGGGCACGCCGTGCACGTGAGCGTCCCCCGCCCACACACACGTGCACACACACACACACACACACACACGTGCACGC
>CM051008.1:24372626-24377626 GCA_027704905.1 Muraenolepis orangiensis
CACACACACACCACACACACACACACACACACACACACACACCACACACACACACACACACACACACACACACACACACACACACACCACTCTCCTAGAACCCGTGGAACAACTCTGGAACCGAATACAACATATGCTCCCCGCTGCTGTCTGCTGTCCGTACCGCTCCCCCCACTCCCGGTTCTGTTTGTTTAGCTCCGTCTTCCTCGTCCTTCAACCCACAGCACTCTGGACCGCGGGTGTTCTGTGGCTAGCTAGCTGGCCGCTGGCCCCTGGTGCGGCTGCTGGCGCGGCTGCGGGGCCCTCGAGGGCCCCCTAATGGATCACAAGTGGCCGATAATGCACATGCAACTCCACGCCAGAACCCAACCTCCAGTTTGTATTTTATTATTATTTTTGTTCCTAACTAAAGGTCAGGTTCACGTGACCCCCATGGCAGAGCATTAATGTATGGGTTAGGAGAGGGAGGGTGGGGGGGGGGGCGTCGGATGTGAAGGAGAGACACACAATGGCTCTCCTGTGTGGCTTTGACAGACGTTTATTTAGAATATCCCCAACAACAAAACAAAAACAAAAAGAAGTCTGTTATTAGCAGCTCATAATGAACGTTGCCGGCTCTGTTGATCTAAGCGCCTGTTGATTTACTGCACACACCTGCTTCCATCATTGATGTGCGATGATGTTGCCGCTATCTTCATTCACCGCGCTTGTGCAGTTACATTTTTACCCTTTAACAGGTAGTGTTCTGTAGAGTTTGGCTTCCTGCCCAAAGGATCTGAAGACGTGAGGATATAATTTGCATGCATAGCTGTTGCCTGAAGCATATTGCTAGAAAGAATACTGTACATATATATATACTATATATATATATATACTATATAAATATACTGTATATATACATACACATACATATACTGTATAAATACATATATATATATATATATGTATATATATATAGAAAAGTAGTTTGGCAGTAATAAGTAGCTACCAGAAAATTGGCAGTAGGTTTCACTTGTATTCCCATAACACAGAACATTATGTTTATATTTACAGCACAATAAACAACATAGAGATTTGATCCAAAACAGATATTACTATTTGAGTATAGTAATAACAGTTTGTACGTTATCAGGACAGAAATGTTGCTTTTATTTGGACCAATCAGGGACACTTCCTTTACTCATGACGCCACAGAACACATCCACAGTACCTTGTACAGAAAGAAGATATTGCCGCCAAACAATCAGACAAGCACACTTTGAAATCTATCAAAACAAGGCCTTCAATCAGTGGGTGGGACAAAGCTATTCCCTGTAGTTTAATCGGGTTAAACAAAGAAAGCCATAAAAGGCCATTGGCTGCTGTGATGCAGGCATATGGGTTAATTTGGAATGACCAAAACACAGCCGTGCACGTCTGAAATGCGCCTGCAACAGCCTGATACACAAGGTATATAAAAACAGAGCGCTCAGATCAAGTCACTTCAGAGAGAGTAAATAAACAGAGAGACAAAAAAACGTAATTTGTCCATGTTTGAAAATCCTCACGAGGCCGACACAAAGCTTTAATTAGGTGTGTGGAGGAATCCTGCCCATCTGCACTGCAATGGAATGCTCTCTCTCTCCCCCTCCCTCTCTCTCCCCCTCCCTCTCTCTCTCTCTCTCAATCTCTCTCTCTTTGTCTCCCCTCTCTCTCTCTCTCTCGCTCTCTCTCTCACCCTCCCTCCCCTCTCTCTCTCTCTCTCTCTCTCTCTCTCTCTCTCTCTCTCTCTCTCTCTCTCTCTCTCTCTCTCTCTCTCTCTCTATCATGGGCATTTAACAACGTCTGCTGTGCCATCCCAGACAGCCTTTGCACAAACACTTACCCAACCACCTACACAGATGCACACACGCACACACACACACACACACACACACACACACACACACACACACACACACACACACACACACACACACACACACACACACACACACACACACACACACACACACACGCGCACACACACGTGCACGCACACACACACAGTTGCAAATCCTCCCTCGCTTCCCTTGGCTGCACACGTGCACACGCTAGCAGGAAGCTAGCCAAGACTCTTGGAGAGCTAGCATGTGTTTACCACCTCTGAATGCGCTTCACATCGAGAGCTCTGTCTGCCATCTGAATGCTCTGTAGCATCAATAATTGATGCTCTTGAGGAGTGGTAATTAAATTAGTTAATTATGCCGGTAAAATTACATGTAATTATGAGACTGGAGGGTGTGTTTAGTAAATTAGGCTCAGCCATGCTCACTGTGTGTGTGTTGCTGCCAAATTGTGGTTCCTTGATGATTGGGTAATGCAGCGTTTACCCGTGCAAGTCCGTCTGATCGGGATTTCCGTGATTTTGTGCCAAAACTTTTTTTTTTTGGGTGTCTGATTCAGGGATAAAAAAAAACAAAAAAACAAAACAAAGAAAACACACTAAACAATGGATGTTAGTGTTTGGCACAGACTTCACAAGCGGTTCACAAGCGGTTCACAAGCTGTTTCCAGGAGAAACTGAATTAGTTTTCAATACCGTATAATGCGCCCCCCCCCCCCCGCAACACCCCCCCCCCCCCCCCCCCCCCCCCCTATCTCATCTCCCGCCTCTCACACCATCCCTCCCCTGAAACATCTCTTCAAGCTGGGGCTTTTTTTCCTGTCTTGTTACAATGTGGGCAGTCTATGAAAAGGTTTCCATTTCACCAGCATTCAGTTTTGCAGATTCGTCGTTCGCCGGCAAAAGTCAGCTTTCGCTGGGCTCTAATGCTGTTGTTCGAACTAACGGTTATATCTCTGGTCACGTTGCGCCTTTCTACTACATAAACAACCCCTTTTTACAGAAAAGAGCCTGACTTTCCACTGGTGGAAAAACACTTTAAGGCCACGTCGCCCTAAGAACAGCCCTCACAGCAAAATTTTGCTGTGACTTCCGGCGCTGCGACGAGCGGCAGCCAGCAACAGTTGCTCCCCCTCCCCTCTTACTTTTTAGTTATTTATTCTTATATTATTGTTGTTTTTAGTATAGTTTTTCGTTAAGTAGTTGTGCAACCCTCAGCCAACTATGTTTAGGGAAGTTTTTGCCGTGTTTCTCATTCTGGGGACACTGTTACTGAACCGCGTCTCCGTCGCGGCTCAACATTACGGCGGAGCCATTGTCTACGCGCGGAGTCAGCTGTTGTCGCTACAACAGACCTCGCTGCTACGGGAGAGGCCCGACATCCCCGACCTCCCCAGGGAGCTGAGGAGGACGTACAGGGGACGCAAGGCTGGACGTAAACAGCGGGAGAGGAAGCGGAGATATAAACCATATCTCCCTTCCATCACCATGGGGAACGTGAGGTCGCTAGCGAACAAGATGGACGAGCTAGCGGGC
This sequence comes from Muraenolepis orangiensis, assembly GCA_027704905.1. Lineage (NCBI taxonomy): Eukaryota > Metazoa > Chordata > Actinopteri > Gadiformes > Muraenolepididae > Muraenolepis > Muraenolepis orangiensis. Next base: position 24,376,027 of record CM051008.1, read on the forward strand.
CTGGTGAGGACCCAGCGGGTGTACCGGGAGAGCAGCGTGCTTTGTTTCACGGAGACGTGGCTCCACGAGGACACCCCGGACTCCAATGTTACCGCGGACGGCTTTCTGACCGTCCGGGCGGACAGGACGCACCGGGAGAGTGGCAAGAGGAAAGGTGGGGGACTTGCTATTCTCGTTAACAACAAGTGGTGTAACCCTGGACATGTTACTGTGAAGGAACGTGTGTGTAGCCCGGACATTGAACTGCTGGCCGTGAGTCTGCGGCCATACTATCTGCCGCGAGAGTTCTCCCACGTGCTTCTTGTTGTTGTTTACATTCCACCGTCGGCAAACGCGGCGCTCGCGTCTGACGTCATCCACTCCGTCGTCGCGAGACTTCAGACACAGCACCCTGAAGCATTCATCGCGATATCTGGGGACTTCAACCACGTGACTCTGGCTGCAACACTGCCCACCTTCAAGCAGTTTGTGGACTGTCCCACCAGGGAAAACAAGACACTGGACCTGCTGTATGCCAATGTTAAGGAGGCATACAGCGCCACCGCCCTTCCTCCTCTTGGAAGGTCAGACCACAACCTCATCCACCTTCAGCCCCTGTATAGGCCTCTAGTCCAGCGGCTGCCTGTGACCATAAGGACTGTGAGGAGATGGTCACAGGAGGCCGATGAGGACTTGCGGGGCTGCTTTGAGTCAACAGACTGGGATTTCCTCTGTGATTTGCATGGAGAGGACCTTGATGATCTCACGGAATGTATAACAGGGTACATCAACTTCTGTGTGGACAGTGTTGTTCCCACAGAGACTGTACGCTGTTTCCCCAACAACAAGCCGTGGGTCACCCGAGACATCAAGGTCCTGCTCAATGAGAAGAAGAGGGCCTTCAGAGACGGGGACAGGGAGCAGATGAGGCGGGTTCAGAGGGAGCTGAAGGAGAGGATCCAGCAGGGCAAAGACAACTACAGGAGGAAGCTGGAGCACAAACTTCAGCAGAACAACCTGAAGGATGTGTGGAGTGGCATGAGGAGCATCACTGGCTACAAACAACCTGGTAGCCAGACAATAGGGGGGGGTCCTGACCGGGCCAACGAGTTGAATTTGTTTTTCAATAGATTCAATGAGTGGGCTCCGGTCTACCCCCCCTCCCCTCCCCAGCTCCTCTACAACCATTCCCCTCCAGCCCCCCAGCCCTGCTGTCCCCCCTCCCCCACCGTCCCTCTCCAGTGACAACATACCTGTTCTCTCTCCCCCACCACCACTACCTCACCCCTCCCCCATCAACACAACAGAGACTCTTCCTGCCCCCACACACGGCACACAGACCTTCACAGCTGAGCAGGTGAGGAAAGTGCTGTGCAGGCTCCACCCAGGCAAGGCTGCTGGTCCTGACGGCGTCAGCCCGAGGGTCCTCAAAACATGTGCTGCCCAGCTGAGTGGAGTCCTGCAGTACATCTTCAACCTGAGCATGAGACTGGAGAGGGTCCCTGTGCTGTGGAAGACATCCTGCCTGGTGCCGGTTCCGAAGAAGGCACGTCCCAGCACCTCAAACGACTACAGACCGGTGGCGCTGACGTCCCACGTGTCGAAGTCCTTTGAGAGGCTG
>CM051008.1:24392626-24400126 GCA_027704905.1 Muraenolepis orangiensis
TAACTCTCTCACTGTGTGTGCCTCCTGCCTCCTCCTGCCTCCTGCCTCCTGCCTCCTGCCTCCTGCCTCCTCCTCCTCGAGCCCAAGTCGATACACCCCCCCCCCCCCCCTCCTGTAAACACATGTTTCCAGGGGCCGAGCGGTGTGTGGGAAAGTGGTGGTGGAGGAGTTAAATTGTGCCGATGCAGGGCACAGGGATGGGAAAGGCACACAGTAACACCTGGTGGCGTGGTATCAATTGGAGGCTGTTAAATAGCTGCCTGGTTGTGCCAGCTGCTGTATTGTTGGACTGAGACAATATGAGTTGTTCCAGTCGCAGTCACTCGTTACTCTGTGCGTGTGCATGCGTGCGTGTGTGTGTGTCTGTGTGTGTGTGTGTGTGTCTGTGTTTGTGTGTGTGTGTGTGTTGAGAGAGAGAGAGAGAGAGAGAGAGAGAGAGAGAGAGAGAGAGAGAGAGAGAGAGAGAGAGAGAGAGAGAGAGAGAGAGAGAGAGAGAGAGAGAGAGAGAGAGAGAGAGAGAGAGAGAGAGGTTGACCTCACAGCCACCACCACCACCACCAGAGTGTTTCCTAGGCCTTGTCTGACCAGTGTGTGGGAGACGTTCTGGATTCTCGGCGGGGGAGGGAACAACATTTTTCATTCATATTCAAATGCTCGACTGGAAACAGGCGGTGAGCACAGGGTGAGGCTCGGCCAAGGATGACATCAGGTGATTGGCCTGAGGGCCCCATCACTGGCCACCCGCTCAAGCTGAGCTGTGATTGGGTGGTGTTTGGGGCGAGCAGTGGCTACACAGCCCACTGCTGTGGGGCAGACAGGGCTGGAAGGCACTGTGGTAATGTTGCCCGCTTAGAGACTCAAAATGGACACTTGATAGTGCACAACAGATGCAAAACAATAACCCCCCCCCCCCCCCTTGCACGCCCGACGACCGGCGATACCCCAAGAAGCTTCAGGGACGAGGCGTATAGCGATAAGGGATAGTGTGCATGAAAATGAAATGATGTACGATCTTCAGGATTGCCACATTCATGATGTGACCCATTTAAGGGGCTTTCGCACACACACAAACACACACACACACACACACACACACCTAGACATGCAGACGCACACACACACACACACACACACTCAACAATGGCGACTATCATAATCACTCACTCTGACGTGTCTTTTTGTCCGACATGGATTCTCTCGTGTTGCCGCTTCTCTTCCCTGTTGATTGGCTGATCTGTCAGATCCACTTCCTGTATCCCTCTACCTCTTCCTACCTTTCCCCCCGTCTTCTTTGTCCTCCATCGCCCACACCCCACCCCCTCATTACACACACACGCTCACACACACACACACACACACACACACGTGGGCGCACGCACGCACACACACACACACACACATGCGCGCACACCCTCTCCCCCTCTCATTAGTACCCACCAAACCCACCCACTACACACAAGTTCTCCGCTGCTATTAATGAGGGAACTGAGGATTCCTAATAAGCAGTTTTTCTTTTAATTAAAAAGTCTCCATAAATAATCACCTCATAATCCATCTGTCAGATTCCATTCAGATCCTAGTTAGTTAGTATCCTAGATTAGCGGCCGGGGTGAGCGGAAGAGCAACAGCATGGAATGAAGAAGCATGGACAACGGTAGTTATAAAGCATGGCTATCTATCTATCTCTAGATGGATATATCGATCTATCTATCTATCTCTAGATGGCTATATCGATCTATCTATCTATCTCTAGATGTATATATCGATCTATCTATCTATCTCTAGATGGCTATATCGATCTATCTAGCTATCTCTAGATGGATATATCGATCTATCTATCTCTAGATATATATATCTATGTATCTATCTATCTCTAGATGTATATATATATATCTATCTCTAGATGTATATATCTATCTATCTATCTCTAGATGGATATATCGATCTATCTATCTATCTCTAGATGGATATATCGATCTATCTATCTCTAGATATATATATCGATGTATCTATCTATCTCTAGATGTATATATCGATCTATCTATCTATCTCTAGATGTATATATATATATATATATCTCTAGATGTATATATCTATCTATCTATCTATCTCTAAATGTATATATCTATCTATCTATCTATATATATCTCTAGATCTATCTATCTATCTAGCTATCTATCTCTAGATGTATATATCTATATATCTATCTATCTCTAGATGTATATATATATCTATTATTCTCTAGATGTACGTATATATATATTTATCTATCTCTAGATCTATCTCTCTATTCTTATCTATATATCTATCTCTCTATCATTATCTATTCAAGATTCAAGATTCAAGATTCAAGATAACTTTATTTATCCCGAGGGAAATTAAGGTGCAACAGTTGAAACAGGGGGAATAAATGCACACAAAATATACTAATACCTAAAAACTAAATAACAACAGACTAAACTAAGCTAAACTAGTATAAACAAAATATACTAAATTAACTCTAAATGAAATCTAAATGTATTGATAGATGAATTGCACAATTTACAGTATTATTACAGTAATACGTAGGTATATACAATACACAACAATACGTATAGTGCAAATTGGCAGTAATAAAATACTAATAAATAACTCAGATGAATACTGAAAAAGTGACATGTGAAAAGTGAAAGTGAAAGAATTTACAGTGCAAAAATTACAGTGAAAGGATTTACAGTGCGTTGACCTCAGGTCACTGAGTCTCCACTGTCCCTCTCACGACCCGAGGTAGATGAATTATAGAGTCTGATGGCCACAGGAAGAAAGGACTTCCTGTGGCGTTCTGTGGTACACCTGGGTGGAATGAGTCTGTTGCTGAAGGTGCTTCTGTATGAGGTCAGCACCTGATGGAGAGGGGGAGAGTTGTTGTCAAGGATACTACGCAGCTTGCGCAGCATCCTCCTCTCAGACACCACCAACAAGGAGTCCAGCTGGACCCCCAGGACAGCGCCAGCCTTCCTGACGATCCTGCTGATCTTGTTGGCGTCTGCTGACCTCAACCTGCTTCCCCAGCACACGACACCGGAGAAGATGGCACTGGCTACCACCGACTGGTAGAACATCTTCAGCATCGTGTTACAAACGTTGAAGGACCGGAGCCTCCGCAGGTAGTAGAGACGGCTCTGGCCCTTCTTGTACACAGCCTCAGAGTTCTTGGCCCAATCTATCCATCTCTATATATTTATGTATCCCTATATCGATATATCAATCTATCTATCTCTAGATGTATATATCTATCTATCTCTCTATCATTATCTATCTATCCATCTCTATATATTTATGTATCCATATCAATATATATATCTAGATCTATCTATCTATCTCTCTATCATTATCTATCTATCCATCTCTGTATATTTATGTATCCATATCAATATATATATCTAGATCTATATATCTATCTCTCTATCTTCATCTATATATCTATATCTATCATCTATGTCTCTATCTTATCTATATCTATCTCTATATCTATCTATCTATCTATCTATCTATCTATCTATCATCTATCTATCTATCTATCTATCTATCTATCTATCTATCTATCTATCTATCTATCTATCTATCTATGTCTCTATCTCTATCTATACATATCGTTATATATCTCTATCTATATCTATATATATATGTATATATCTTTATCTATAAATCTATCTAACTATATCTATCTATCTATCTATCTCTCTATATCTTTGTATCAATATATCTATCTTTCTCTATATCTATATATCTAGCTATCTGTCTATCTATCAATCTGTCTATATACCGTATATATTAATATCTATATCCATCTTTACATCTACATCTGTCAATATATCTATATCTATCTATCTGTCTAACTATATCTATCCATCGATCCATCTATCTCCAGTGTATACCCACCCATTCATCCCTCTCACACTCTCTCTCCTATATCTATCTATATCTATCTATATATATATATATATATATATATATATATATATACACGTATGCATCTCCATCTATCCATCCATCTTCCATCTATCTCTCCATCCATCTTAGGATGTAGTAAAACCGTAAAGTAATTTCCCCTGCTCAGAGCCTGGCTGCCGAGCCTAGAAGAAAATGCTAATTGTGTTAGCGTCTTAATAACTGATGGCCACATAAGACTTGCCTCTGCCTTGCTGATGCGGCAGGATTAGTGAATGCAGTCGGCCACGGTAAATGATTTATCATGGCCGATACTCTTCCTGGAGGGATTGTGAATTTGTAATAAGGAAATATTCGTCCTGCGCCACTGTGAATTGATCAAAACAGCACGCCGTCTCGCGATCGGCATATCGGCTGTCTGCTTTTCATTTAGATTGTTATTCGGAGACAATGCACAACGATCAGCCTGCTTAATATATTCTGGGACTCGATTTAGCTTCAAAGCTATTTTTATGCAGTTTTCTTGGGTAGGAAGCTTCTAACAGAGAACCATTTCCCAGCTGCCAGCCAACTGTAAATGAAAATATATCGATTTCAGTGTTTCCACGGCGGTTCTAGCTAGCCCCCTTTACTGTGCCGTACATCTAATCTCTGTCATGAATTACCTTTATCTAACTTAGTTTACTCATCAATATTCTAGCTGTAGTTAATACCCAAGGTAGCCCAAAGTTTATGAAACGTGAAAAACGAAATAAAATAATCTAAATGATTGAGCACGAGAAAGTTGCTGCTAACTAACTAACAAACAAACTAACTAATAAACTAAACAACAACTGCAGAGAGAGAGAGGAGCTAGCCTGAGGCTAGCCTGCGCTAGCTAACGCTGGTAATGGCTATTGTCAGGGAGGACAAGCTAGTTCAACAACTTGCAGGTGCGGTGCGGCGGTTCTGCGAGGACCCGGGTCCTTCATTAGTCATCCTGTCACGCCGGAACCGCCGTGCAGGTGTGTGGCGGTATGTGTGTAGCACTATTAGCCAACGCCTTGGGTCGCTTGTGTGCCTTCACAAGGGAGGGGCGGTGAATTAGAGAGAGAGAGGGGCAAGAGAGAGAGAGAGAGAGAGAGAGAGAGAGAGAGAGAGAGAGAGAGAGAGAGAGAGAGAGAGAGAGAGAGAGAGACTTGCTAGATACAACACACAAACCGAGAGAGAGTCCAACTCACACGGTTCTGTGATCTCAAGAGTCATCACTTCTCCCCATCCCGGCCCTCTGCGCTGCTATCCCACCTTTCTAATCGTTCATCTAAGCGTTGTTTACCCCTACTAAAAAGGCCATTGCACTCACAACAGGTTTCATGGGTGATAATAATAATAATAATAATAATAAAGTGTTTGGTCAAGGAGAAGGTTCCCCCGGTGGAGCACGTCCCTCAGTGTTTGTGTGCTATTCTATAAAAAAACGTGTGTGTGTGTGTGTGTGTGTGTGTGTGTTTACCGAAGGTGAAACCCGCGGTGTAACTCACTCTGACTTATGGCGTGCGCCCTTGCAGCCGGCGTTATAAATGACAAAGTACCCAGGAAGGGGGGGGGGGGGGGGGGGGGGCTTAGGAGTGTTTTGGCAAATTTTATTGACACCTGGATTAAGTTGTTGCAACAGTTTGGCGCCAGAGCCGCACAAAATGTAACTCGGAGTAACTCACACACACACACACACACACACACACACACACACACACACACACACACACACACACACACACACACACACACACACACACACACACACACACACACACACACACACACACACACACACACCGCGATGTGATTGATTGCACGAGACAACAATTTCCGGCGTTCGACGACAACAACAACAACAACAACAACAGCAGCACAGAGCTCAACAAGCGCTTTGAAACAAAGGTAGAAGGTAGGTCCGCTTCAAAGTTATAACTTTATCACTCCCTGGAAAAGGTGGTTCCACTGGCCGGTGTGTGTTTTCTTTGCTTTACTACGAGATAAGATACAAGATACAAGATACAAGATATTTTATTGGCCATTTGTAACAAGTACATAGGAATGCTTTACTCCCCATTCCCTCCCGCAGTATACATCTCCTTTAAAACAACACCATCAAAATAAAACTAATATATACAATAAAAATTAACAAAAAAGAGCAGCAAAGTGTCTTACATGATGTGTGACATGTGTTAAATGTACATGTTTTTTAGTTTTTTTTTACAAGAATCTTTAAAAGCATTTAAAGTGCCAGTAGTGCAGCAGCATGGTGAATACAGTGCAGTAACTGTGATGAGTCCAGAAAGTCCTGCATAAGTACTAATGAGTGCAATGTTAAGGACAATGTTATGAAAGTGACAGCGTGGCAGCACTCCTAGCAGTTCACAGGGAAGGTTTCCGTCCCCCCGTCCTCCCGGTGTCCAGCGGCTCTCCGTCTCCCCAGCCTGTGTTAATAACAGAGACCACACGTCTCACCCTGGGCTGTCCTCATTAAAACACAGCTGTGGCGCCGTGTTGATAACCCCACACTGGATACTCCACCAACATCTTCTCCCCTCCTCTCCCGCCTGCGTATAAATATACCACACCCCAGCCCACACACACTCACACACACACAGACCCCCCCGCCCCCACATACACACACACAGACACACACACACACACACACACACACACAGATACTATGTGTATATACAGTGTAAGCCTACCTCATCGCCCACCAGTGTGTGTTTTAGAATTCACACCCATATAAGATTACTCATTCAGAAAGAGAAAGAATATATCTACGTGCACACAAATGAACTGACACATGAATTGGTATATGACGGACTTAGAAATGTACACACAAATTCATGTACATTCACGTGTGTGTGCGTGTGTGTGTGTGTGTTTGCTTGTGTGTGTGCATGCGTGCACGCATGCATGTGTGTGTTTGTGCATGTGTGTCGATGTGTATGTGTGTGTGTGAGTGTGAGCGTGTGTGTGTGTGTGTTTGCTTGTGTGTGTGAATGTGTGCGCACGTGTATGTGTGTGCGCGTGTGTGTGTGTGTTTGCGCCTGTGTGTGTGCAAGCGTGAGCGTGTTTGTGCCCGAGTGTGTGTGTGTGTGTGCGTGAGCGTGTGTTTGCGTGCATGAGCGTGTTTGCGCATGTGTGTGTGTGTGTGTGTGTGTGTGTGTGTGTGTGTGTGTGTGTGTGTGTGTGTGTGTGATCAAGGTTACAGAGTCATGTGGGGGCCCTCCCTCTACCCACACCTGTTCATCCTGTGTTGACCGCACCCCAGCACCAGGGCCGCGCTCAGCACCCGTCTATCAGCCCACTGACAGCACGCCCATCTGTGACCTCCAGAGGTCACCAGGCCGAACAGGGGGGGCAACTTTTACTGAGGAAGAACTACCGATCACACAATGTATCAAGAACTATATATATCTATATCTTTTTTTTTTTTTATTACATTTTTTTTATTAAATTGTATCTAAAATGACAAATATGTCCGTTAAATAGTTTTTGTGAAAGAACGAATGTGTACTGTATCTACAGCAAGTGTACAGCAAGTAT
>CM051008.1:24425126-24427626 GCA_027704905.1 Muraenolepis orangiensis
ATATGCTCTCGGCGTGAGGACGGCGAGCGGAGAGTGTGGACTTGACGTGAAAACCAAAACGGTTTTACGCCGTTATTTTCCCGATATATTTCCCCTCGTCGGTTGCGTTTGAAACGACACGGCACGACAAACCCTCCCTCCCCCCCCCTCATTCTCTGATCTGTTCTTCTGATCTCTCATTTCGTTATCGCGTTCCTAGGTTTAATTTCACAATGTTGTTCAGAATCAGAATCAGAATCAGAATCAGAATCAGAATCAGAAAATAGTGCCTTAATTGTCTGGATATTGTCCAGCGATCCTCAGGACACTCACTATATTACTACAAGTGTTATTATTATTGTTTTTAAAGTAAACTTAACAAAATAAACAGGTTAAATAAGGTCCATATTAAATTGTAGATACATATTGTGGTGGCCCTATATATAGTAGTGCAAATTAGAAATGTATAAGCATATATAAGCTGTATATAAGCTTATACACCCATTCCACTTGTACAGTTTTTCCTATGTACTTGACCTCTGCTTTTTCTTTTGTGTCATTTAGTAGTCACCCCCCTTCTCTCGCTTCCTATCTTCTCCCTTTCTTTTCTTTGCTCCCCCTTTCTTTCTTTCTTTCTTTCTTTCTTCCTTTCCTTCTTTCTCCCCCCCCCCCCCCCCCCCTTGGCATTCTGTGTTGGCCCCGAACTTGAATAAACAATCAAGGGTCTCTGGTGGAGCCCTGCCCATACCGCTTGGTAACAGAATACTGCTTCCCAGCCCACTCTCTCCATGGTGACTGGGAATCTTCTAGGAATTTCAGCCTTTTTCTCCTCAGAAATAATTACAGGGGGGTTAACTACATCCAAGACACACACACACACACACACACACACACACACACACCACACACAGTCAAAGAAAATACATGCAACATGTAATACAATATATGGATCTATTGTTTCCAGACTGTAGTAAGCAGGAAAAAATAATAAAATACACCCAAAGTTTTCTAAGCTACATCAGCGTGCGTCCAAGCTATTTCATGTCCAAAACACAGCTTCTCTTGGTCAACTATTCACACAGCTATATTTCACATATCAAGTCGTTTATAAAAGAAAAATGAACACCCACAAATGTAGGCAATTTCGTAGTAAAACAAATTCTAATAAAACCATTAAATTAATTAAACCTGCACTATGTATGTTTTCCCATTAGCAGCCTCTAGTGGATTGATTATTTAGGGCGAAGAATACCCTGGGATGGATTGACTCGTAGATGGGTGCGATAATTCTTGAGAAACTTTCTCTTCCAAATATTTTTAATGGAGTAAATAGCGGCAGTAGAAAAGTGACATAGTGCAGGTCTATCTAATATCTCAATTGTACCATTAACTAATATCTCGTTCTAGTTCTTAAAGAATATCTGGTTAGACTCTAAAATGATATCTTACATGATCTACTTTCTAATATCTAACGTTGTCACCGATATTACCCTGTGATACTTCTTCACTGGACTTACCGGACTTATTATCTTATTACTGCTTTTTGCACCATTCGCCATATGTATATATATCCTCCATTATTATTTATTATTGTTTATTGTATTGTTATAGTATAATGTTGTTTATAGTATTATACAGTATAGTATTGTAAAGTGTAGTATAGTGCAGTCTAGTATGGTTGTAGGAATTCATACTGTGGGAGTGAATGGGGGAGTAAGCAATAAAGAATCTTTCAATCTCGTGAATCGAGTTCCATTAGCAATTATAGTTCTACTATTACCTATTATAGTTCCACTGTTAACCAACATCTACAATGCTATAAATCATACCCTGATATGCTCTCGTGGTACATGATACTGCAGTGTTACGACGCTCTTTATATGTGCGCGTGATAAGAGGGAAATTCCTCCATTAGCAGTAAAGTTAAAGGCAGCGTTTGGTGCCGTGATGAAGCACCGTGGCCCCGGTGGAAACCGGACTGTTTCTCTATCTCCAGCGCTAGTGGTCCATTACGATATTGACTGACCCCCCGATGCCTTCCGCTGGAATGGGATTCCTACGCAGTGATCATCTCATTTAGCAGCACAGTCACTTTTTGAACCCTGCAGCCCCGGCCAAAAAGGCGGGATAACAAGCCCTGTCTCCGAGATTAGGGCCGGAAAGCTCCAAGACAAAAAGGGGGAAGGGGGAAGGGGGAAAGGGAGGGGGGGGGGGGGAATTAGAGCAGGGAAGCCAATCTCCCCGTCTATCTCTTTGTCCCTGGGTAGCCTTCCCTCGTTGTGTGCTGTGACATTGTCTCTCTCGGCCTTAATTGCCTCTGCAAGGTCATTTCTCCCGCGGCGGCCTGTAGCCACCAAACTGTTTTGGTCCTGTGTTGCAGCGTTTTCAAACAGAACCCCGGCACACATAATGCTCCTGTATGTGATATATAATAATATATATATATATATATATATATACACACACACCGGGAGCAATCCAATGCCTTTAGAAAAAAGTGTAAATGTGATATGCTGTATAT